>JAPMOQ010050464.1:317668-333917 GCA_026543055.1 Argiope trifasciata
AAGTTCTTTCCTCTAAATTATTTTATTTTATGTTGCTAATCTGTTTAAATAATACCGCTTTAAAAATATTTTCAATAATCACACAAGCATCATTGAAAATGATAAGAGTTATTGCTATAAAACATTCAGATGATGAGCACTTAAACTCATTATTTCTTAACATGTATATCTGGTATTAACATGTTGTAAGAAATTTTTTAATAATTACTGCAATTTCATAATTTGAATTGCCAAATATACAAATACGTTCCATTAGTTATATAAAATTGGCAGTTTTTGATTCATTACTTTCATTGTGTTAAATATCACTATTTTGATTTTTTATGACAAAATCCTTCAATGTTGTTTATCAAAACTTAAAATAATTTTGTGATTAGTGTTATAAAGTTTTGTGATAAGTGTTTAAATTATTTTATAATTCAAGCCATTATTTAATGTTTCTTTGTTGGTCTGTTTTGGCATATAATTTTGCTTTAATACTTCTGAATCTTGTTTAATACTGTGTTTCACTGTTCATTACATAATTTACATTATAATTTATATCAGTTTTTGGAGACTGATGCATAATTTTTCTGTCAGTTATAACGATGAAAAATGGTATCTGTGACTTTTGCTCCGTTAAGGCTAAAACAAGTAACCTCCTGAATGAAATACAAAGTAACTTTCTGAATGTTTGTTTATAAAAATAATTGATTATACAGGAAATGGCCTTGCGTTAGAATTTAATCAGAAAAAGCTATTGTCTGACAGAAAGCAAATCGCTGCATTGAAGTAAATGCGAAATTACAATGCAGCATGAAAGTAGTTGGTTGCATACTGGAACGTTTTCGTATAGGAATTCGAGATTCATCTTTTTAAGATTCAAAGAAAAATAGTGACTTTTAAAAAAGTTCTAGTTATTTCCGAAAACTTGTATTTTGAGTTTACCTTATACTTCATATTTATAGATGTTAAAAAGTTCTAGTATGTGTCTAATTCATAAATTTCCCCCCTTTTAAAATCAGAAAATTTGTTGATGTTCAGTTTTTCAAATTACATATTTTTCGAATTGTCTTAAAAATCTTCAGTGAGATTTATAAATACATACATATCCCTGGTTGCCAAAGTATTCTTTTGGAATTGCGCATTCCTCTCTCTGCTTTATATGAAATAGCTGTAATGGAATCGATCGAGTATTCTCTAAACGTTAAATGCCAGGTTATGGATGTTTAATAGTGTTTTGGAAGATTATGGCTTAGCCAAATTCCTTTATGAACAAGAAATGAAAAAATACTATTTAATTGAAAAAAAAAAAAAAAAGAAACATCACACTAAACTTGAATTTTAGAATTCGAGAATCTTTTGTTTTTTCGGTCGTTTTCAAGACCAAAAATACGGATAACTTAGCAAGTAAAATTTAGTTTTTAAGAGAATTTTTTTGAAAATTTGATTCTGCTGATGTTGCCAGTATATTCCAGAAAGAAAACAGTAGTGAAAAGTAGTGTTCAATAGATATATCATAGACTGTCAAAAATTGACAATGGAGGCATTTAAAGTTGTAATTTAAAAGAGAAAATAAAAATAAGTATAAATATTTACCGAAAATTAAAAATAGGAATTTCCTTAAATAATTTACGAATATAATAAATTTTTTTAATGGTATTAGCCACTTTTTACTAATATTATTTTACTCAAATAACAAGTACAATAATTGAATTATAATTGAATTATAATTGATTGTATTGAATTATAGTATTTTTGATATAATACAATAATTGAATTATAGTATTTTTTAATAAGGTTAAATAATTATCGGCTATTAAATTAAATATTAATTAAATTATTATAAGGTTAAATAATAATTTAACAAAAACAAGTACAAATAATTATCGGGGACAAGTTTAGATTAGTATTGAATTTTATTTGTATCTCTAAAGATATTATCGCGCCATTCATTTACTTGCGACTCCATAAATTCACCATAAAAATGTTTGAGTTTATTTTTTGATTTGTAATTTTGATTAATTAATAACAATTAATGCTTGTAAAATGTTTAATGTAGTAAGAATTTTTTTAATTTATAACTTTTTGGATATTATAAAAATAAAAAGAGAAATGTAATATGTCTCTTAATTTTATACAAAATCATGCATATGCTATACCAGTATTAAGTATGGAACGACTTAGGTGATCTTTTCTGTCTCTAAAAAATTGATTGTTTTTTGGTTAGATAAGTATTGAAACTTCCGCCAACTGAAGAAGCTATATGGTCATTGGAAGGAAATCTAAAATTTTAAGTCTCTTATCAATATTGTATAAAATACACAAAATTGGAAGTATAATAAGATTTCTTCTTCACTTGAATGAAATTTTTGCAAAAAGATCTTTTTTTTTTAAAAAAAATTGTTCATATGTCTTTTTTTATAGAAATTGTTATAATTTGTCTCTGCAGATTAGTTGAATTTCCATTTGTGGAGATCTTTCTTATGTATATTATTTCAGAAATTGAGAAATTTTATTAACACATTGCTTTTCAATTGATATTAGAAATTAGGAATTGTTTACTAACAAATATTTATTGAAAAGTATTACGAAAGGAATTGCAATATCAAAAATGTTAGTACCATCTGTTTAGCACGTCTAGCCAGAATTTTTGATGTTTAAGATTTTTAAAGATTTCAAAGTTGAAGTTCCAATCGAAGCTTGAAATATAAATGATTTTAAAGGCAGTAATGCTATTTGTATTTAAATTAATATAATTACTATCGATATAATGGGATTCAAAGGAGGTATGCGTTGTTTCATAATAAACTCCAGAAAATAATTCTATACAAATCCAGTCATCTCATCTCGTTTAGTACGGTAAAAATGAAGTGGATGTAAATTCCTAATTTGTTGAAAGAGTAAGCGGTATTGTTTAAGAAAAATCAGGAAGTTCTGTCTGAATGGTAAATGCAACATGAAATTTACCAATATCAGGTAGAAAGTGATATAAAAGGTGTTATTGCCTTCGCAAAAAGATTAAAATATATTATGAATCTTTTTCATTCGAATTACGATCTGCAAATAATCAGTGGATTTAGAATACCTTCTCCGATACTAATAATTTATATATTTTGTGGAAAATTTTGTTCAAATATTCATCACTGCGATGAAGATTTGATGAAGATACGCTTTTTTCATAATAAACCGTATAAAGTTACTCATCACCAATTATCAGAAAGTAATGTAATAATCTCAATATGTTTTGTATACAAAATAACTAGAATTTCAACTTCGTATTATATCTTAATTTCTGAGGGACTAAGAATAACGAACTGGTTGAAACTTTTCTTCGTTTTTCTATAGATATATCAGCCTGAAGACTTCTTGATGACGCAGAATAGGATTCATTTAGAAATAATCGCTCCAAAATGAAACAAAATAGAGAATCTATATATCAGAACGTAATTATTAAGAATTTTCTAATGTGCTGGAAAATGAACTTTATTCAGGAGGACGAGGCTTCATTTTTTAGATTATAAATAATATTTCACTAAGTTTAAAATTAATAAGTAGTATCAAAATTTAATGAAATTTAACTATTCTTCCTGAAATCAAAACATTACCGATTCACCTCTACAATGAATTATATTATTTACGAATATAGATCATAGATTAATATAGTATGGTTTCACGGATATAGGTTGACTAATTTGCGAATTTAACATAAAAAGTAAATAAGTCAATTCGTTTAATTTTTGTTGAAATAGAGAAACCAACGAATTCTTTAGAGAACACTAAATGGTTGACGAAAAAAGGAAAAGTTAACCATCAACTGCTACATTCAAATTAAGATAAAAACATTTCAATTAAGAGAATTTAAAATAAATTTTGACGAAAAATTAATCAGGGATAATTTACCATACTGCCATTTTCACTAATTCTCTTTTGATAATTAACTCCAATGAAAGATATGGGCTAAATTTACTTATTTTCTTTAAAAAAACTGTTTTTTAACTATAATTGCAAAATATGCATGAGGAGGGATATTGAATGCTATAGAAATGGTACTAGTACCTAGAAATTAATAAGGGAATAAAAAGAAGTGGGAAGTTATTATTCATGAATAGACAGATACGCTAGATATTAATTTATTATTAAAAAAGAGTGAATTCGTAAATTACTCAATCGCATCGGAGAATCATAATTTTTAATATTTTCTTAAATAAATGAGTAGCTTTCGATTTTTCTCAAAACATATAAATTCTCGACTACTTACAACAAAATAAGAAATTCATATTAAAATTAAATCTTCATTAAAATGACCTTGTACAATTGATTCGAAAGTCCTAATGGATAGGAAGGATTTCTTTCATTTCCCTCGCAATCTGATTCTTTCATCTAAGCGAAAAATGACGTGCAATTTTTATTAAAGCCGATAGGAAAATAATTCTTCTTATTGTATTAAATGACTCATTTTCGAATAAAAAAAATTAAGTTATTGACTAATTATTGTAAAAAAGAATTTGCCATTAAAATTAAATCTCCGTTAAAATGAAATTGCATTACAAATTCGAAAGTCCTAATGAATAGGAAGAATTTTTTTTTTCTTCGTTTTCCGTCAAAATCTGACTCATTCATCTGAGCAAAAAATGATGCGTAACCGATTAAAGTCGAAAGGAAAATAGCTTTCTAATGTCTCCAATGTTTTTTTTTCTGGGTGGTGTTATTTTCCGAGTGATGCCTATAGGAAAACTGCTATTTACATTCAATTTTGTTCTTAGGAAAGTGGATGAAGTGATCATCGTAAGAGAGAAACGATTCAGAGAATTTTGATACTCGACACGGTACTTAACGCAAAAACTTTTACTGTGTTTGAGTTCGCTCTCTAAGCATCATGTCAAATCGTTTATTGCATCATTCCATCCTTTTTCCATTATTTAGTTTTAACATAGAGTGAGCGTGAAGTTCTTCATAGGGCTGTAATTGCTTTCCCTGCGACACTGATGGTTCAGGGAACATAAACTATGCGCACATTCCGTTGGTAAGCCTCAAAACTACGAGTTCCTTCAGGTGACTCGTTTGAGCAGAAACAGATGGTAGGCACTTCGTTAGTTTTGATACGGGATGAAATGATATGTTTGGATTGTTAGAAAGGATTCCTTCTAAAACGCACGCACTCACTCTGACTTTATTTGCCTTTGAAATTCTCTGTCGATGTGCTTGATTGAATTTATTGTAAATTAAAGTTATCAGCCTTTGATTAAAATTATTTGGTATTTGATGCATCATCTAGATTTTCCTAGATCAAATCCATTGTAGTACATAAAGTTAAAAAGTAGAATAAAAAAAACAACAAACAAAAATGCATTGATTTTTATCATCTTGATTGAAGTAATTTTAGAAATTTTTAATCGTTTTCATTGAAATAACTTTAGTGATTTTTATTACTTTGATTGAAATAATTTTAGAGATTTTTATCGTTATTCATTTGTGAAAATAATTTTAATGTACTATTTAAGTACTATTTTTTATCACATGTAATCTTGATAAAATTTTCATAGGAATGATAAATGCTCGAATACACACACATACATAAATCATTTTGAAGTAAATTAAATTAGTGAAATGATTGAAATTTCAGATATTGTTTGCTTTTTTAACTAGTATTTTCATTCAATAGTATTAAAATGCTTAAAAGGATCAAAGGAATAATAAGGTTAATCCCAAAAATTATTTTTTAATAGTAAAGAAGAAAGAATTTAAACTCCCTTGAACTGCGATTGTCAAATTTGTATTTTATTTGTTTTCAATGAAATAGGACTTTGTTGAAAAAATTATAAACTTATTATTTTATAAATTTATAAAATAATGATTATAATGATCATGTTGGAATTATAATAATAATAATATAAAGAAATTTCTCAATTTCTTTCGAAGCATTTCTCGATTATTAATTGCTAACTCGATTATTATCTTGAATAATTTCAAATATGAAATTATTGTTCATATTTACTTACAATGTAATTACCTACTGAAATAGATCAAGAGTATAAATATGATTAACTAGTTTGACCATGTGTAATAAAATGCTCTAAAATAGTATTGAAGATGAATTTGATTGTATTTCAAATTATTTCATAAATGCCCACAAATTCTTTGAATTGAGTGGTATAAGAGAAAAATAATTACATTCATCACGAACTTTTGATTTGAGCAAGCATTTTCTACATTTCTTAAAACTGAACTCATTTTCTCTCATTGGCAATATTTTTATTTTATTTATTGCTTATTATCTGCATAATTTTCTTCCCTCAATTTGTTTGTGATGTATCTACATCTTTTCATAGTATATTAATTTTAAACTCTCCATTCTCATTTGACAAACGTTAGTAATAATTATATTCACCATAAAAAATACTGTCCGATTCTACGCTGTCAAAAAGTCGCTTCATTATCACACAATAGATTTGATCAGCAGTCATATACAAGCGTCATCTCATGATTGCTAAACATTTTACGTCAACAATGCCAATTACGTCATTCATATGTAACTGAAAGAATTGAAGTAAAAAGCAAACTGAATATTTCAAATGAATAAGAAATGTATTACATAATAATACTACACTTCGAAAAAAATTGCAGCATTTATTAGGAAGAAATGCTTGGAGAAACAACCTCAAAACACAAATGCACGTGCAATTCGTATTTGTTCATCAAAAAGGAAGGAAATATTTTGATGTATGAGATCAATTTCTCTCTATTTTTATAAAACACCGATATTTAATTGCTTCAATTTAAAATGTAATTCTGTATCAATTTAAAAGAGAGAAAAAGATATTTTAGAATTAGATTCGTTAAAAAATGTTCAAAGAAATTAAACAAGAGACCGGAAAAGTTTTTAATTGAAGAATTCTCATCTATTGCTCTCACTTTAAAACAAAATTGGGTTCGTTTGTTGCATTTTGTTCTTATTTAAAATTTTCGTATCGTACTTTTTAAATCTGGAAGTTTTTTGTACCGATGTTGTAATTTAATCTTGAAACTAATTTTTTATTATGTTAAATTTCACTGACATTTTGTGTTTTACTATTTAAGTCTCTTTTTGATAAAGTAATTACGTGGAAGAAATAAAAAAAAACGAGATATATTATTTCTTCGCATCAACAGTGAAGAAAAGATATTAGATAGAGTAATAACAACAATATATTTTTCTTATGAATTATATCACTTTTTATACCGATAAGCTTAACCGAATGTAAGCTATTTTCTGAGTTTTATATTTTAACGGATTATGAGAAAAATAGATAGCAGTTCACCTTATTTCTTGGCTTATAATATATTGCTAAGAAACATTTTAAACCGTTACTATAACTCTGCTTTTAATATATGCTACAGAGCACTGAAATCTTTACGAAAGTGTTTTTTAGAGAATGAAAAAAATAATAAATAAAAGTGACCGCATTTAAAAAATGCAAAAAATATCTTTATGGTTACCAATGTACGTCAGCTACCATGGTGAAGCAGTCGTATCGTTCTTTCTTAATTTTAAAAGGACGCAATTATTTTTTTAAAAAATTATTGATCTTATGAATATCAAAACGGAATAAAAGTCAATAAATCAGCACAAAAATAAATTGGAAATCAGGGCAAAAATAAATTAGAAAGCGAAGAGATAAAAATAATTATTCCTCCGCGGATTTATTTATCTGATATTGGTAACTGACTTTGTTGCTCGAAAAGCTTTAACGTCTGGAATTATTTGATACATATTTAACATATTTATTTATTTTAGTTTGTGGAAAATATAGCCAAGATAGAAAAATGATGTTAACATACTGAAATTATAAGTCGTTAAGACATTACCGCTCCTTTTGAAATTCGTTAGTTAGATGTTAAGCGTAACATTTTTGAATGGTCTGGGTAACATCAAGAATAAACATTTTGGATAAAGTGCCAAACGAAATCATGCCAATTCGTACTGCTTTCCTCCAAGGCAAACTTTTTTCTTTTGAATCTTTCTTGAGTTTCTTTATTTCAGAAGAACAATACAATTACTTATTGATATGCAATGTTGTTATTAGAAATGAGGAAAAATATTTTTTACAATACTGCATCAAAGATAAAAATTCAATTTGAAATAAATATGTAAGCAATTTTTTATGCTAAATCTATAAATTATTTCGAAATAAAATCCATCAGAATTAAAATTTATATATTTAAATTTCCTATCACAAAAAAAAAAAATGCTTTTCTATCGTTTTAAAGATTGGAAATTTCGTAAGATACCGATGGAAGCAAAACCGCGGTGCTTAAATCAACTGCTTATATTTTTTTTCTGTGGAAAAATGATTTTTCTTTGATTTTCTCCATCATGTGGGACTTAATGTAATTGGGGGTCCTTCATAAAAGAAAACGCATTTTTCAAAATGATTTTCCCTTGATAAATCGATTGTCATTGTTTTTAGAAAACTCAAATACGTTGATGCGCTGCACCTTTTTTCTGTTGACTCTCAATGAAGTCCATTTTATGCACAAAGGAGAATTATTTATTATTTCAAAATAAAATTCGAAAAGAAAAGATTCTTTTTTTTTTGGGGGGGGGGGGGTAGGTGTATTTTAATGTATGGAATATATTTGGCTGAAATATTCACTCATTTTATACCTTTGCGTGTCAATATAAGCCTAAGCAAAATATTAAAATTTTCCGTTTTTTCATAAGTAAACGAAACTGCTATCATTGTTTAATGATTCATATTTAATGATTGTTAATGATGTTTTTACACTAGATTAGAATATTAATTTTGGAATATTTAAAAAATAAGTATTTTTTTTTCGCTAAACAAGGAAGCAGAGATCTTACAGATGCTATGACGCTTACTTTTCGTTTGTTTATTGATACTTGTCTGACAGTATAGTAATAATAATTTTTTCCCAATTTTAAATTTGTGGTTATGTGTTTGCTTCTCGGAAGAAATCTTACTATCGAAAACCATTTTTAATGATTTCAAAAGTCAAAAAGTTTAATGGTCCAAATTAACTTATGATTTGCATATTATACTGAATTTATTATTGTCATTTTTTTCTTGATTTGAAATCATGATGTTTTACTAGAAAAATGAATTAATTTTAAATATTTTCAAATATTTACTCATTTAACGAAGATATTTTTTTCCATTTAAAAGGTATTAGCGGCGAAATGAGGTGAAAAGAATGGGAAAGTTGTATCCATTCTATGGTCCTTTTTTGTGATTTTTTTAATTCGACTTCTCAGAATATTTTTCATTGCATAAATGATGAAACTTTTACTACATTAATTTTTCGTGTTGTGGTATATTTATAATTATTGACAAGGACATCTTACTCTTAGATTAAAAATAAAATAGAAAGAATATCTCTATTCTTAGAAATTTTAAAGATTTTTATCTTTTCGGATTCACTTTTAGATACGTTTCCTCCTGAAACAATGCACAGTTAAAACTATGACATCCGCACGAATAATCGATTTTTTTTTTTTTGCTTTGTTTGGCGCTGGCATGACTGTTTAGATTATTTTAGTTACCGTTAGAGCAGATAGTTTTCGTGGGATACCATTGTGGTGTTACCGGTGTTTAACCGATAGTTTTCGCGGAACACTAACGTGGTGTTTCCGGCATTTTCCGATAGTTTCCGCGGGGCGCACTAACGTGGTGACGCCGGTATTTGACCGATAATTTTGGCGGGGCGCCCTAACGTGGTGTCTCCGGCATTTGCCCGATAATTTTGGCGGGGCATTAACGTGGTACCGTCGGACTTAATTTATGAAATTTTTCCTCTGGAATAGGAATTGTAGTAAACTGAATGTGAAAAATACGCATCAATTAAATGTTTTCTTTTCTTTTGCTTCTTTCTTTCTTTCTTCTTCTTCGTTTTTTTGATTATTGAACTTCAAAAACTCTCATGTATTATTACCAATTATATTTCTTTTCCACAACTTTTATAATATTTGGGTATTTTTTTCTTTAGACATTTGGCTGGTGTTTTTTACATGATTCCGCGGTTTGTGTTTTTGATTATTTTTTTTAAATACAATGAGCCTTGTGCGTTTAAACAATTCTAGAATTTTCGAGATAATTTTTTCGTTTTAATTACATATTCATTTTTTAATTTTTATGATTCTTTGTATGGACTTTCTATTTCTAATGCATTTTCTCTTAGTGACTTACCCACTGTGGTTTTTGATTGTTGATGTTTATAACATATATACATAAGAGACTATTAAAAATATTCATAAGAATATACTATACATAAATGATATACTAAGATTTATATGCTTAAGGGATTTAATAGAAATTAAATTCGGCTAATGTATAATAAAATTTCTTTGTCGATGGTGCATTCTGTATAACACACACACACACGCACACACCCACACCCACACCCACACACACACACACACACACACACACACACACACACACACACACACACACACACACACACACACACAATATTAAGATATTATTATGAATGTGTGTGTGTAACTTGTTTGAGTCAGTTTTGCGGCTTATTAAAATGATATGAATTTTATACATCTTTTAAAATTAAATACATTGTTTTGAAACGTGGAAGAATCTTGATGCTGGACTCTTATTGAGTATGGATGCTGCAATAACATATATTTTAAATCAGAATCAAATGATAATGATGATTTTTATATTAGGAGAATGAAATTTTCAGAACAGTTTTAATAAGTGGAGTTCATTCTTGAGTTTTTAATTGGTTGTATTATCAAATTATCGATGTCAAACATTTCAGCATTATATAGTCTTTTTTCTTTGTTTCACAGCTTGCATATTTCAGTAAATATACCAAATCATTTTTTCATTTAGGTAAACAAACGAATTCAATGACTAATTGGTTAAACGATTTATAATACTTAAGATAATCTATTATAAGACAGAGTTTTAAGATTAGCATCGATATCTTTATTCTTGTTTTAGTAGCTATTTTCATGAAGTTAAAAAATAACTGAACTAAAAGGGTTCAAGAAAAACAACACTATTTTGTAATGGTTTTAAGCAGAGAGGAAGGCCACGAGTGGGAAAAAAGTTTCGCCCCTCTTACTTAAGCTTATGTGTGTTCGACGATGGTGGTTTCAAGTAGCGATAACAGTTGCTTTATGTCAAACCTTGTCTTCGACGAAAGAAGTGCCAAAGATAACAAGGACAAGAAAGCAGAAAAGATAGAACAAGAGGTAATGGGGATCCTGCACTAAAAGTTTAAGAAACGAAGTTGTTTTATAAAAAGTACATCATCGTTTCCTTCAGTTTATGAATGCGCATTAGTTCACATGATTATTTCCGAGCAGAAAAGATTTCAGTTAAAAAAAAAATGTTCGCATAATTTGATATGAATGACAAGTCATTCGGACGCCCATGATTCTCTAAGGATAATTCCATAATCCTCTTATCCTTAATTCTCTAAGCACTTCTTTCTTTTAAAGAATTGATGGGAAATTTGATTTTCAAATATACTTTGTCTTATTTTTATGCTTCTCTTTCTTCTTTAAAAAATTAAAAATCATTTAATATATGATATTTCGATATATTATTATAATTGTTAAGATGGACCATCATATCCAAGAATTTTTTTCTGTAACATTGTACCACAAACTTACATCGACCCATTACATTGAATCTGAGAGGCATTAAATATTTCTTAGAAAAAATTATCTTTAAAACACTAAGGAAATATTTTACGATTATTTTATTTTCAACAACACGGAAATTACCATCTTTGAACATTTCTCTGTTGGATAGAGATTCAGTCAAAACTGTTATTTAAAAAACACACGATTATCGTGCAAATAGTGAGTTAGGGATAGCCAAAGAAGTTTTTCTTTTGAATTGACCATGTCTGACTTGTATTTAATAAACAATAGTAAATTATTCATGTGCAAACGCATTTGGGGAGCCTAAAGCAGTATCAATAATAGAACGAATGAATGACGTATTTATATGTTTGAGAGATATTTTTAGGTTATAAAAAAAGTAGAGTACATGATAAAAGTAAACGTTTCACATTCGATTTCTAAAATAAGTCAAATTTTTGTTGTTCATTCATCTGTCAAAATAATCTGCTGCAATTAAAATATTAACTGATGTTAATATTTGTAAAGGTGAGAAATTAAGCCTCATTCACACTTTGAATGGGTTCGTATTTCTAGTTCTATGTGATGTGAAATATATTGCCCCAAAACTTTAATCAGAGATTTTAATTGCTGTGAAACTTTGCCCTTAGTAGGTCAATATGGGCTTTTTCTGTAAATGTCTTCAATGGTTAGTTTACATTCACTAAACGTAATTTGAAAGTCAGATGAACCATCAACCAGAATTCCTCTCCCCTCGCCTCTATTTGAAGACCACTGATCATGAGTTTGTTGTCACCAAGAACTTCTTTTTCACTTCTTTTACGCATTTCATGAAAGTTCCTTCATGAATGATAATTCCTTCATGAAAGTTCCTCATGTAATGATAATCAAACCCTATTTTTTCAGTATTTCTTTATTCCTATGTCATATGTGCACGCATTTATCATTTCGAAGTGTGAATGCTTTCGAAATTTGTTTGAAGATCATTGGCCTAAATGTCATGTACCCCCTTATTGGGCAATGGCAAATTGCCAACTTCATCACACAAACCTTTGAAAGGGTTATTCATGGGAATTTTGTTGTGTTTGAGATAACTTCATTTCCATTGAGTTCATTCACTGTTTTATGCCGTTTGGGGCATATTTAAGAGGCAGTTGTTACAGCACTAGTGTGAAAGTGAGACTTTAATAGGCTCACGAACTTAAATGAAATGCACTCAAACAAAGGTTTCGAAAGAAAGGGTGTAATGAACTACACATCTAGTCTACCGCATTTTGTTTCGATGGAAATCAACATTGTCACCCGGTCCATACTGATCTTATAACATGTTATGTAATGATTCTGTTTCTTCTACATTTTTCCTTCAAACATCTTATTACCGCTGAATATTATTTTAGACATATTTGAATAACAGTTACTTATTCACTAGTGAAAGACGACTGAGGCTATAATATATTTTTTAATTTTGAGGTTTTAGACAAAAAAAAATACAATTAGTATCATGTTATTATGAATTAATGCAACGAAGTGCCAAACCACGATACATTGAATTGAATTAAATTCAATTTGCATTAAAGTTATTTTGTGACATATTAACCATAAGTGTTATTAAATACTTATTGTGAAACCATAAGAATTTTAATGGTTTCATAAATATGGTAAACATTTAAATGGTTTCATAAATGTTTAGCTTAAAATTTATTCAAAAAATTAATTTACAAAGGAGTTCTTATAAAAAAAAGGGGATATTTTCATTAGAGGTATGGGCTTTTTTAGTTTTTTCAAATTAGAATTCCCAATTAGACATTTAAATTAATGATATAAAATTTAGAATCAGATACTTGAATAAATTGAGATAAGAAATTTGTAAAAATTTTTCAGATTCTATTTTTTTTTTAATATTTCACAATCGTATGGTCAAGAAAATAATAATAATAATAAAATTATTTGATTTTAAATTATGAGAAACTCATCCCATAAATTTAGAGAGAAGATCTTTAAAAATTGTGGATGATGTTTATATTTGAATGAGTTTTTTTCTTGAAAACTACAGGATAAGTGAAGTAGATGCGTTATTGCGCATGACCGTTTGAAGGAAGGGCAATTCTACATCGTAATGCAAAGTAAAACGCAATTCTATATCATTCACTAGCATTCTCACTCATAATTGGAACAGCCTTGTTGATAATAAGATATTTATTTCTACTTTTTGATAACATATTCTTCAAAGGATTGTGATAGGAGATTGAATTTTGTGAAACATTTCCTGTCTATTCCCTAGAGATCTTTCATCTGTCATATGCTGAAGGTAGGAAGTTAAAGGCAGTTATGACTAGCCTATGAAGCCAACCGATGTTTGATGTGAACTAGATGATTGGGGTCGAATCTTCCATGATGTCTGATGGGACGCAAAGCTCCTATCCGATTCATAGCCATTGGCTGGAAGAGCTTAGAGTCCGCCCTCACCGCATTTGTTTTAATCTTGTTCCCATTCTACCCTCGCCTTTCAATCGATACTCGGGCTCCTGCAAGCACAAGATTTACAAAATATGGGACAAACTTTTAGAGAGCCTTGAAGATAACGACGACTTTCACAGATATACTTGTATGGTATGGGGCTCACTGTTTTAGCCATCCGTTATCTTTGGAGATGGAGATTTGCTTGGGACGGGGATTTATTTTAAAGGTGTTCTTTAATTTTTCTCACATATATGGAAACATGGTTTTATATATATTGCAAAAAAGGGAGCGACAAATAGCTGTCTAGAGTAACGTTGAAATAAATTCGTTTTGTCTATAAGAATTATAAAATAAGAAGATACCGTACAGTATTGTACGATATCAAAACTTCATGGAATTGTGAATTCTTCATAGTATTGAATAATATGATATGATATTTTATAATATCTTAGGATGCTGCATGGTATTACACATTTTTGTTTAATATTATATAATATCGAATGAATGATTAAAAATATCTTAACATACTGTTGAACATTTATATTACTATCAGAGATTTGAATATGATTTTTTTTAGATTGTGGTTTTTCGAGTGAATGTATTTTAAACATATCAAAAGATTGATATTTTATAATATTGTATTACGTTGAATGATAGTATACATTTTTGTTTGATATTATATAATAACTGCGAAATAAATGATTTAAAATAGCTTAATGTAGTGTATAATATTTGTTTACTGCCGATAAACTGAATATGAATTTCCAAGATTACGGTTTTTAGAGTGAATGCCTTTTAAAAATATCAAAAGATTGAAATGAGGGTTTCTAAATTTATGTTCGAAGAGAAATATTCTAGTCTTTGATGAGACAACATGTATGAATAGACTTTCAGATTACAGGATAGAATGCTGATAAGATTTTTTCTTGTGTCAGTCAAAATATATATTTACAAGAACAAAATATAAGTTGGCATATAATTCAAATTTAACTTACTCATTATCAAACAAAGTATTTGTAAATTTTACTGAGAGGCAGTTTATTTACTTTAACTAGATTTTAATGTGAAGAAAAAAGCTATGCTATTAGAGGGAACTCGTTTTTTCTTGAAGTTGAAAATTTTCCCGCATTTATTTAGATTATGAAAGCTTATCTCTTAACAAGAGTCCTCTTGTTAAGAGACTATGTATTCATTTAGAACTAGAGTATAAATTATTTTGATTATTTGATTTCGATGTATCTCATTTCTTTTTCGAAAATTTTCTTAAGAGATAATAAATTTTACCTAACAGTTGTATATTATATTCATCAACGTTGTTGCAGCAAATAATAAAAAATTATGCTAATTGACTAATGTTTTCTATGCGGAAAATTGATCCATCTATTAATTATTCAACTAAAGATTTTGTTAGAAAATTGTTTATAAAATTGTTTTTGTATTTTTGATTTATCAATATATTTAAAGTAATTGTTAAATCCAAAGAATCAATGCTGCCTGCTCCAAACCTTGTTCCGATATTGCTGATTCGTACTGCAAGTAAAAGCTCATGTGTTAGAATGCATCATCTCTTTCTCCCACTTGCGAGAAAAATCTCAAAAACACTTTTCTACTGCACATTCTCTGAGAAAACAAACAAACCTTGCTATTGTCATCTCGCTATAAATACTATTTCGATGTCGTAAGTTTTTATATATGAAAACTGAAGAACTCTAGATACTTCATTTATAGTCGACTGCACCTACAAATTCTCATCTCCTATTCTTTTCGAACTATATCTTAAAAATAAAAAATAAAACTTTAAAAGCGTCCCTCCTTAACAAATAGACAACTTTTGCCCTTTTGCAATTACAGTTAACCAGCTGTTGCTACAATGTTTACTTTGCAAGTATAATTTAAAGATTCCATCTTGTTTTACAAGCTTAATTTAAAAGATAACTTACTTTTGTTGTAATAAGACGTAATTCATCAAGTTTTCTCGTGTGATTAAATTAATGATATAAATATGGTTGGTAAACAGTCAGACACCGGAGATGGGCGAAGAATAATAATATATTTTTTATATATAAAAAAATAATATATAAATATTTTAAAAATATTTTTTGCTTCATGTATTTTACATGGTAGTTATTCAACTCATAAGCAGATTTCACTTATTTTCGATCTTTTTCAATTCCTACTATTAGCTCACACTGTTCC
>JAPMOQ010050464.1:340485-351551 GCA_026543055.1 Argiope trifasciata
ATTAGAGTAATACCTGAAGTGATACCATATTAGAGTAATACCTGAAGCGATACTTATCTAGGACTCTTCACTGTATTTCTTCTTGGAAAATCTCAGTTCTGGTAACGATGAACTGAAGCAGCGTTTTCAACTTACCTAAAACGCTTGAGACATCGATTTTCTTTCTTGTTTGAATTACCCCTTACCTTGGGAAAATCCCTCTTCAAGTTCCAACAGCAATCAGCTAGAATTGTGTCACTCCATTTCCCTTGATACCTCCTTTCTATCACAGAGAGAGTCACCAAACTGCTGTTAGATTGTGGCTGAACCATACAAAGATATAGGTTGCAATACTTGCAGCGACACATTTCTATAGGATTCTTCACTGTATTTCTTCCCGGAAAATCTCGGTTTGGGCAACGACGAACGACAGCATTTTCACCAAGATATCTCTGTGATGGAAAGGAGCTATCAAGGGAAATGGAATGAAACAATTCTAGCTGATTGCTGTTGGAGCTTGAAGAGGGGTTTTCAAACAAGAAAGAAAATCAACGCCTCAAGTATTGTAGGTAAGTTGAAGAATACCGTATATTATATATATAAGCAGAGCTATTTCATACCCATTTAATTAAAGTGGCACAAAAAAGAGACAATGAATAATCGAGACAAAACTACTTACAAATTTGTATTTAGTATTAGAAATTCAATTAGGATCAGATATTGTATTTCACAAGATGTAAAAATGTAGACAGATCTTTATACATGCGAATTCGAATCCTCTAGTAGTTATTTATATTGAAGGACGTTATTTTATCCAAGATGGATTAATTTAAAAGAACTCTTCAGAGTTTCTAAAATGAAATATTTATGCATAAAAGATTTCTTCGAATTAAAATACGTCAATGACCTGATGAGGATTTGATGTTATTTCATCAAATTTTAAATTATCAAGAGTTTATTCTTAAAAGATAACTGCTTCTTCCCAAACATTTGGGATACAGCATGACGGAAGGCAAACAGTCTTTAAAATGGAAAAAGTGAATACTTTTTTTGTTAATAATTTTCCTTTTCCTTTTCTTCCTTCCAACTGTTCTAAAATTTAAAGATCCCGTTATAAAATTCATGAAACTTACTGTTATATATATAGTTTTTTAACCTCTTCCACTATTAATGTAATGCATTAATTAACTTACAGTATAGTATTTTAATGCATTATAATATGTCAAATATCGTATGTTAATTTTTTTTGCAATAGCAAATTTGAGTAGATTGTCCAGCAAACTTCATTAGTTTTTCTACATTTAATTAGATTGCTAAATGTTCGAAAAAGTTTCATTTTTTCAAACAATTTTCTGAAAGTTACATTTGGGCTTTATTGGAGGCTACGTAAAAATGTCAAATCGAATCCCTTCTACATCCCTAATGCATTTAATTTTCATTAATATTCACTTTATTTCATTCTTCTTTTTTATTTAAATATATGAATTTATTGGCACTACCTGAATATTAGAATTCTAAATTAAAATTTTTTAAATAATAATATAAGCCACTTATGAATATAGTTTTAAAAGTCAAACTTCGAGATTTTTTAAAGATTTAATTTAAAAGCTTTAAAAGTTAGTTTTGTCTTCATTTCATTTTAAGAAAGAAAGCATACTGAGATTAAAACAGTGAAAATTTATTTAAAGATTTTGATCAAAAAATATCTTTAATCACCGCAGTACATTAAATTGGAGCACTTAATAATGCTCCGAGTATTCCATGTTTTGATTATCTAGATTTTTGTCTTAATGTTTCAAAAAACAGTTTTCTCTAACTTAATTGAATTCAAGCAACCTCGGAAAATGACGAAAATCTGAAATATTTCAAAGAAGATTTGCGTTTCTTCCTCAATGAAAAAAGAAAAAAAAATAAGTTTTTAAAAGGGACGAAGTAAAATGATGTCCGCATTCTTAGAATTATTTTAAAGTTTTTTTTCTTCCTGATGTATTTAAAAAAGAAAATTTTAATTCCACTCTTTCATAATTCAAAAATAACTTAAATTTTATTCACATTAGATGCACAATTGTTATGAATGTAAGCATTTATCATTTAAAGAATGTCGTTAATTTCTTTAGGCGCGAATAATTTAATTTGTCTTGTCTCGCTTATAAATAATGAAAATAGTCATAGGTGGTATTATCACGAGAGGAATAGTTTAGGAATATGAAACACTGCTATTTATTCCATTACGCCGAAAAAAGCTTATCTCTTACTGCAAGATTTAGCTGAAATAGATAAGTAGAATATTCAGGTTAAAAATCAGTAATATGTAGTAATCTATTGTAAAACATTTGATTTTGACGTTACAAAGTAATATTATAAGTAAATTAAGCCACGGACAGCATTAAGGAAAAGAAAAATCACACATATTCATTCAAAATGGAAAATATATTGTCAGTATGTTTAACAAGTTGGTGGACAATAGTGTCTCAGTGGTGTAGTGTCACAGTGTATAATTATATAATTATGTGATACTACAGAATGGATTAAGCCATAAACGTAGTAAATCGTTCTGTCGTATCATTTTTTTGAGCTTGACACCTGAGGGAGTACTGCCCATCAGTGTGTTAAAATTCTTATTTACTTTTATTAATCCTTTTATCGGTAAATAATTCTTTGAGTGCAGTTTTATTTTTAGTAAAACAATAATTCTCTCATAATAACGGGAATTTTAAAACTTTGTATTATTATTTAATAAAAGTATAAATATAGAATTCTAAAGCAAGCTAGATGCCAAAAAAATAAATATTTAATATATACTTATTTCTCACCAGCAATAAATTCTATTTAGTACCAATTCTGTTAATTATTATTTAGCTTGTAACATTTTAAGCTGTAGTGAAAAGTTTCAAACAGTATTCAATCAAAATTTTTAGTTGAGAAAGGATTTATCCTTAAAACTCTTTGTTTCAACCTTCCATAAATAATTCAAATCAAAATATTGCGCTTTTAAAAGATTTTTGAAACATTTCCATTCATCTTGAAACTTGTTAAAGGCAATTCAAAATGTAAAATGAATTCCTTTTATCTTGCTTTGGTCTAATAAAATATTTCTAACATCGCTATTGTAGTATCATCGAGGAACAATTTTCACACGCAGCTATTGTTTAAACATTTCATTACCTTTGGTAATTATTAACAGGAACAATCTCGCTTCTGAAATATATTCGAAAAGCTGTCAAAATTCATTTGTTAAGAAGTATTTTAGAAATAATCCAACGAAAATTCGAATCAAACCATCGAATACGCAAGGGAAATTTGGGAACGTTCAGTTGTTGCCCGAAGAGGTGTTTAATTAATTAATTCCAAATTTTATGTGGGAATTAATTAAAACAGTTTAGCCTTCTGTTCTCCCCTTACAGTGAACTTGAATTGATTTATCAATTAAATATCTGAAGTTAATGGTTTGTTGGATACATTTCAAAAATCTGATAAGCAGTTATTAAATAATTAAGGCCTTTAGAGATGAAAGTACCTATGATCAGCTAAAATATCTTAGTATATTCTTTCTGAATTCGTTTCGACTCAAAAAAATTTAATAATTAATTTAACCCTTCTTAGCATGATGATGGAAATGTCCATTAAAACATTTTATGAACAAAAAATTTTGCTTAAAACAGGCACACTTTAAATTGGTTATTGCTGGCAACTTTTTTTTCACGTCTATTGTGCAAGAAGAAACTTAGCTGCCAAAAAAAATCAAATTGTACAATTTCTATAGTGGGTTTGAACTTATCATTACACTGTTTGCTGTAATTGGAAGAAACATGTGATTTCTTGAATTTCTTTTAAATAACTAATTTGATATTTTTTTTCTAATAAAAGCAATAATGAGTGAATGAAATTTAAAAGGGAGGTACATTGAAGATTTTGTAGTGAGCTTAACATGCAAATTTCCATGATGATATATATTTCTATCATACTGTTTTTTTAATTATTTTATATCCTATATTCATACCAAGATTTTTTAAAAACATTTTTCCTTTAATCTAGAGCATGAATTATATCCTCCTGCTTTATTTCACACAAAAAAATCATACAAAGAAGGATTAAGTCCTTGCGCGCAAACAAGGTGCAATACAACATTAAAGAATACTGAAACGAGTTTTTGAAATTGAAATTAACGAATGAGATTATCAATGCGTTCTAATATATTTCCATCTATTCTGATTGCGTTTAATTAAGATATGACGACATTAAGGAACTCGCAAAAACTCAGTTATATAAAACTTTTATATTTTTTATTTGAATCCATATTGTTGTTGTCGAACTGTTTCTTATATGCATTATTTAGGCACAGTAACTTCCTAAGAATAAGAGTAAATTAACTGGGTCCAAAGGGTAAATGGGCACTCTTCATCTTACAGTTTTTAAAAATATGAATATGGTAAATTTTCAAACAATGTATTGGAAATACTAGATATGTCATTTCTCCAAGATTATTGAAAGGTTGTGAGAGGTTGTTTTTCAGCATCGAAGTGCACAATCACATAAATAAATGAAACAAAATATTAACAGAACAAAATAATGTCTCATTATGTTGAAATCAGTGCCTCTCTGTTACAGCTAAAATAGAAATATAGAAATTTTATTACTTAACCTTGAAACTAGCTCTTAAACACTGTTAAAAAAGAAAAGAATTTCCCTGAAACTAAAAGATAGAGATTAAGAATTCATTTTTAAACTTTAGAGGTAGGATGCTACGTTTAAACAATGAGTGATAACAAATACATAGTACATATGGTCTCCACTTTAAATTCTTAGAAGTTAATTATCAGTTCTAGACCTGTATTAATTTTATTGTGAAAATTATGAATAAATTTACTATTAGTAAGAATTTAAATATATGATTTGCCTTTTATAGAATAGCGATGTAATTTTCTTAAAAAAATTGGATAATTTACATAGTTATTAAAATAACATTCCATTATTTTTAATAAAGTAGTTTGGATTTACAAGATTGCAAGTTCATATTTTCTGAATTTAACCTCCCCCTCCCCAAATATTTTTAACTTTTAGCTTAAAAATTCTAATTTGCACCACGAAAAACAATCAAACGAATATTTAAAATCTAAAATGCCGATAAGGATTTATTGATTTCTTTTGTCAGTTTTTTGTATTTAATTATGCGTCCATATTTGCTAAAAGATACAATTTTATTAATTTATTTTTGACACCTGTATGATCACGTACTTGCCAGATCGTTTACAAATTTTCCTCATCAAGCTTATTTAAAAAACTATACATTTTCCTATATAATTATTCATTATATAATTAAATTCCTATATTGTTAATTCCAATATTAAAATACCCTAGCTCTTGATAAGTAAACATCTGTGAACTTAAAAAGAGATTCATACATTAACGAATATGATTCAACATATATTTTATAAATTACTGCGTTAAAAATATAAAAATACACATTTTGAAAAACTAAATCTTTATGAAACTTTGAATTAATTTCTTGTAGAGCAACTATATCTTGCTCACATTTCATGCATCTAGTCTGTAGTGCATGTTGCATTACATCACTTACTCCCTTTGAAATGTAAGTTCAATTGAATTCGCAATAAACGTCATTTAGTATGCCGATCATAGGGAATATTTAATATGGAGGTCATTGGTAATATTAAATGACGTTCTTTATGAAAGCCACTTAATATCTAATATGACAATAAATGCAGCTACGAGTTTGGTTTCTATGATATTTCACCAAAAACTGCAGAATACATTTTATAACATCCATAAGCATTAGTGACAACAAAAGAGGACTTCTGTGTTTCAATGGTGTTCAAGAAATAAATTCTGGTTTACTGCAGAAAGATTTTAAATTTCAGAAACTCCAAAAAGAACTAGAATACCTTTAATTATGTTAAAACAATAAAGGAGCACAGCTTTGACTGATAAATGGTGCATTGAGAGTAATTGGTTCTCTGAACTTATGATCTTTTTGCCCCCAGTTGCCATCTGTGGTTTAATAAGTGCAAATGTCGCCCAAGGTGTTATTTTAATTTTTCTCCCCAGATTTGGTTTTAAAAAACGAGTAAATGCATTAAAGTTCTGTTTCCCTGACGCTCTGTAAAATTGGTGCCCAAGGCACCTTGTCCCTCTCACACTGACATCTGTTAAAGAAAACGGTTTTCAACAAAAACCGAAAACATGATTTTATCTTACCATATTTGAATTCTCTGTTGAGAGAAGCAATTTAATTTGCCATAATTAATACTTACTAGATTTTAATAAATTGTGCACAACTGAGAAAAATTAATTAAAACGAGAAAATTGATTAAAATAAGGAAAGTAATTAAACAATATTAAGAATAAAGAAAGTTTCCAAAGGAATCTAGACTAAAGAAGAAAGGATTTTAATTATTTGTGTTCCTATAAATCAGTGAAAAGGTATGTGTACAAAATAATACGCATAAAATAGAGAAGAAATGTAATACATTTTAACACTTTCAACGCTACCAACGAGATGTCTCGTTTTTCGGATACTTCCACAATGAAATTGGTACTATTAAAAAGATTATTTTTTGAATCTTAACGTATTCATCACTAAGGACGAATCGAATAAAAACTCCATGGAAAGATAAATATGAAATATCAATGTAAATATTCTAAAGACGAGATACATCGTCGGTATCGTTGAAAGTGCTAAGAACTGACAGAAATACAAAATGTTCACTTTTGATGAAGGAAAGTGATTTTTATGACAGCTTTTTTAAAAAAAGTATATAGCGTTTACCGAAAGCCAGATATTGTTCTGGTATAGAAAAATAACGTAATAGATGTAGTGCTATTTGTCATAGAATTCACTAAAAGAAAAAATTACACTAGACAAAAAATGCAACAAACATTCAATGGAATGTAAATTTACAGTAGTACATCACATCTATTGCCTCAAATAGCAGGTGCTTTGAATACCTTTTTTTGGTACTTCTAGTATTAACTATCGATAATGTGTTTTGTTTATCATTATTGCTCCTATCTAGTTACTGGATAATTGCATCGATTTTACTCATGTAAATGAATTATTGCGTTTTATATTTTATTTTTTGAAATATATTCGAAAATTTCATTTCTAAGGGAAGTAAGAAAAAAGAAAAAAAATTAAAACATTAATTCAATCATCAGAAATGACCTATCACCTCTACTGGAAGAATAAATGAAAAAAGAAAAATTAAAATGTAACAAAATCTTAAAAATTTGCATACATACAAATTCACCTTCGATTTTTCTCTGACAGATATATTTAAAATTTAATCTAAACATTTTATGACTTTCTAACGAAGAATTCTCCAACCTATCACTTGCCTTGTAAAATCTAAACATAACAAATAATAGAATTTTAAAGAGCCCGAATTTTTATTGCAAATTTTAAGATAGAGTGTTCCATATTGGTCTCGTGCAAAAATTGAAACCAGTCATTCGAGAGATTTCTTAAGTTTTGGATTTTCCCTCGGTGGTTCATTTCCAAACAATTTTACATCTTTGAGTAACAAGGTTTTAGTTCAGTTTCCAGAGTTTTTTTTTTTCACTCATTTTGGACGAATTAAATGTTTCTGATCATCGCATTTTTTTATGCCTTAAGAAAGTTATTTAATTCTTTGCGAAGACAAAAATGAAATTTTCCATTTTTTCCATTCAATAAATTATTAGTTTTTATTTTATTATAGAACTAGTAAATATCTAACCAGAAAAATTCAAAATGTGTTATATTTCAATTAAATAAGGATAAAAATCCATAATGTTTTTATATATTAATACTTTAAATTTATATAGATGGCATTTAAACTTTTATACGAAAATGAGACAAATAATACTTTTGAACAATTTTTAATTTAAAAAAGTGAGGTGAAACTTAAATTTTTTTTATTCCTCGTCTAACTCAATATTAGAAGACAATTTCTGTTTCCTGATTTTACATTTATCAAGAATTATATATTCTTTTTATCAGTTTTAAAGTTTTTACAAGGGGTATTGCTGCATATTTTGTAAAGAAGAACAACTTTCTTATTTCATTTATGATTCTCCAAGAAATGTCTAAACATAAAAAAATTCTTCTGGGCAATGAAAGTGGTTCTGAATATATATATTATTATATTAAAACATGAATTTTTCAAAAATGAAATCTTTATACAAGTTCATGAAATAACCAGGTTTTTATGGTCCATCAAAAAGGAATAATAATTGGTATTATTTAAGATTAATAAGGCATCTTTTTTGTGGCAGTGAATTTGTTAATGCCATGGATCTGGAAGTCCATTATTCTACACATTTTATTAAAAATTCGAGCAATAAATAACGGTGAGTACGAGACGTCACGGTTGAAATTTGAATGATCATTTCGAGATCGATTTTTGTTCAATCAATACCCTACGGAAATGCCTTCTCTTTTCTCCGGACACAGAAATCAGACTACAGTATTGCACAACAATTTCTTTTCCTGAATAGTTCCAGCATTCAAAGTTGACAAGGTATCGTATAAGAAAAGCGAACAATCGAAGCGCGGCCAACAATTCCATAGCTTTTATTACAGGGATAGCTCTTGTAACTAGCGGTGTAATTCATGTTTTGATCCAAAATCTGTGTCATCGGATCAAAGGTGATGTCGTAAATTTAAGATGTACACAAGAGGAGAAACAATGAAAAGGAATTGTAATTTCTAAGGAGCAGGGTCCTTTCGTTGGAGTGAAATTGAAACTTGGAAAACACTAAAATGGGTAACGATTAGATTCGGAACGGAATAAACGGATAACAAATGGGTGAAAAGAATTCTGTGGCACAAGTAGATCTCAAGGAATGCAATATGCTGTAGAAGGATTAGAAAGAGGAGAATTCTTTATACTGGTTTTCATTTGATACATTTCCATAACTAGCTCATTTCTTTGTTACTTTAGATATATTTATAGATAAACTAGGTTGAAACATGCAAAAATAAATAAACGAATTTTCCTATTATAATTCATACGTAATCATTCATACATTATTATATCTAGTCAAATTAGGATGGTGTTTCCTAAATACTTTTATTTAGTCATTGCAGCGTCTTTTACTACAATTTCCTCTGTACAGTAAACATTTGGTATTATTTCACTGTCTTGATACTGATAGGCGAGAAGAACGGGATGAGAGAGGATATCAATACACCCTCAAGATATTTTCCATGCATGCATTTTAGCTATCAATCGACTAAATTTGATAGAACAGTTAAATGTAATATTTCATTCTGCATATAAATGATATTTGGCTAAATATGTTGACTATTTAGCTATATTTATATATATCATTTGAATATTTTCTCGAAATATTTTATGACATTTTACTGAAAGAACTTAGTTCAGAAAAAACCTTTTTGGCTTTGCGAGATAAGCTATTTTTTCTTCCTGAAGAAAAATTTCCAGAACCGACTGAGATTAACAGATTCAAAATAGGGCTTTTTTTTATTGGTTAGTCCATATAACAGTTTTAAATATGTGCCCAGTCTTTTCAGATATCAGATTGCTACAAATTGACCACTAAAATAATGCTAATGTATTTTTATAATTTGAATACATTTAAACTAATTCAATGTATAAATTAAAAATTGTATTAATTTTCATTATTTAAATGCCTCTCTTATATTTTTGCTTACAAGGGCCGTGAGAGAATAATCTCGAATTTCCTTATTGTCTCGAAAAATCATAGAAAATTTTACGAGTGATTAACAAATACAAAAATGGAAATTCAGTTTCTGTTAAATTTCAGATTTTTTCATTGCTCCTTGACCTTAAATTTTTTATTATCATCTATGTACTTTAATGCTTAGAATTTGCCTCTATAGAGTCAGTAGTTAAGCTAAAATTTTGGCATAATTAATGAAGTCGCTTTCTTGTATGTATTCTTACGTTACGTTTAATGTTCGACCAATAATTTTACAACGCTTTTGCCATATTATAGTGCCATATTATTGCAGTATTTCAACTCATCCAAAGCTTTCTTATCAAATTCAGACAAATATAAGCAACCAATTTGTTACAATCATTATCGGATTAATAATTGTGGCTGTGTTTTTTTACAAGAAAATGATAGACATAGCATATACTATGTTGTAAACAAATAGTCTGGATTATGTTTCACAAGACAAAGCTATAGAATAAAATATGTTTTAAAAAACTCCATTTACTATAAATACAATTACATTGATAATCTTTTTTGTATATTTTAACAGATGTACCCAATATGTGTACATCTGTAAATTAATAACAAAATCCGCGAAAATATTTTTTGGTGGCAATATTCATCATTAGTGTCAGCATTTTTACTGTACATCTCCCCTATCTCCCAAAGTGAGTTAGTCACTACGTCTCTGCTGATAGGAGTTGGCTTATGCAACGGTCTTTTTCTCCTCACTGAAGAAAACCAGAGGTCTTCCAGGTTTTCCCTTAATGAAGTTGCTCGTTTGGTGATACCAGAAACTCCGTCTCTCTCGCATGGAATAAAGGAACGCGTCTACGGTCTCTGGAGAGTAATTAATATACTTATGAGCTCCTAACTTCCTTTTATACATCCTGGTCATACCCACAGCAAATATAAACACTGTTCTGGCTACTGATTAGCACTAATATTAAAAAAATAAATATTTAGGGCTACTTTTCAGTGCAAAATTTCATATTACAAAGAAACCCTCTTTTATCAGTGGGAAGTTGCTTCCCATAAGAAGAAAAAATTGTACCAAACTATCAAACAGTTATGATTTATATTTAAAAAATGACAGTAGATTTATTGTTTTATGAAATCATTCAGAATTCTTTCGTTTTTTTCTTCATCTTTAACAGATTTTTCAACATTAATACTTTGATTACAAAGAGGAATCAATATTTTTTGAATCTCCTAAATTACTGATATACATTTTAACATTAATTAAGACAAAATTTTTAAGCCTTTACTCTAATGAGTGCCTTATATTTAAAGTTATATATCAGCAAAATAGTATTCTGATGCGAAATAAAACCAGATTTGGGCAAACTATCTGTAAAGCTGCCGTGGTAATATATTTCAACTAA
>JAPMOQ010050464.1:351951-436021 GCA_026543055.1 Argiope trifasciata
TCTGTTTTACGAAAAAAAGATTTTCTAAATTTTGATTTATATGAAAAAAAGAATATCTTTCTAGCAATTAAATGTTACATTTCTAGTTTTAACTTTTCTAAGAAAATAGCTCGACGAAAGAGTTTTTTTAAAGAATTGATTATTTTGAAGTTATCTTTCTCAGCTTTTATTCCAAATAATTTAAATGAATAAAGAATATCTTTCTCTGAATTTAGTTGTGAGATACTCTAATAATAGATTAATTGCTCTTGTGTTTACTCATAAAATAACTAAACTATTCCAATTAATTTTTAATTGAGGTTCTGAGATTTGTTTGAGGTGTATTCAATTTTGCTTATTATGATTTTTCGTTTGGATTAAACGGCAATCCTATGAAAACTAATTAAATTTTGCAATTTTTTTTGTTGTTTTCCAATTTATTTTTTGATGTAAAATCGTAATTAAAACAAATGAATGATTTAAGAATTTCAGAATAAAATGAATAGTATAATGAAGGATATGAAATTATAAGAGTTGATGAACTTTTAGGTATCTCCCCGAATTGTGAAGGAGAACAATAACTTAAAAATAATTAATATATTTGCACGAGGATCAGCCTTCTAAAGATTCCTAAAAAAGATATGTGATTTTTAAATTATAAGAACTCATTTTTCAATCATTGACTATCACAGTTGTGGATGGTAAATTCAAGCATATTCAAGTGAGTTTTATTTTTCTTCGATATATTTACGAATCTTGAAAAAAAAAATCTTATGAGAATCAGCTAAAAAATATATTAATTTTAGAAATTTATTTTCACACAATTTTTCTTTAAGTATTGGTAGAATAGGCTACGAACTACAAGTAAAAAGCAGACGAATAACTTTAGAAACTTCGGCAGTGAGTGCCTTTTCATACAAATGTCATCATAAAAATGTTTTCCAAATTAATTCATCTCATTGCATTATTTTTGCAACATTAGCAGTAGCAACAATCAGGATTAAAAAAGAGTTTTTTTTTCAACTGAATCAGGAAACTGATAACGAACAATCAGTTGTCCATGATTCAAGAAAGATTGGTTGTTCTGGCAGTATCAATTGAGCACATCTTTTCTGTTAATCATTAAGTCGATACATTATTTCAAAATTTGTAATACATAAGCAGGAAAACTCTTAAAATATAACATGTTTTTTCAACATCCTCAAATTTTCAAATTTACGAGGGAAACATTTTCTAGAAATAGAAATTTCAAAAAGTTTTTTAATGCTGATAAAATGGAAAACTGTCAAAACATTTTTCTGCGTAGAATTTTATCATAAATTTTAGATCTAAGTAGCTTGAATAAGAGCATCAAAATATTAATTGAATGAAATAATTGAACTTTTTAAAAAAAATTTTAAATAATAAGACTTGATATAAATTCGATTCAAAACTGAATAAACTATTATTTATCTGCGATTTTCTTCTGAATTAGGAAATTGTCTGCTAAAATCAACAGTAAAGCGAGAGATGTTAAAATTACATCACTGGTCGTTTACTGCAAGTCTATTTTATACCCATCTACCTTTCATAATTCACATTTCACCATTTCTCCTTATTCCCCCCATCCCATCAATAACTGTCATAATTCTCTGAAATCTGAGATATGAAAAAATAGAAGGGTTATTTACTAAATTTAAATATTTGAGAAAAAAATTAGCAGTTTATGGTGATTTGCAGTTGATATCCATGTTGTATCCATAGAATGTTTGGTTATGAACATTTCTCAGCGTCTTCTCTGTAAATGCGACCGCTGTAATAGAAATGAAAATAGCATTACATAAAGATATTACAAAGATACAGTAACGTACTCTCAAAAAGTTTAGTAGATATTTTCATGATACATATCGCTTTCTTTTTCTGGATTGAGACTGAAAGCTCGATTTTGTAAAAATTAAATCCTTGAATTTCCATAGATTAAATCGAATAATAAATGTTAAAAAGGAGATACTAATATTGTGCCATAAATAATGTTAAAATGATGATTAAGCTACATAACTGGGTATTTTAAGGAAACTCAGCTTATTAAAAAAACTCATATGAGCTCTAGGTAAAAACTACTAAGGAACAAATAATTTACGTGCGATTATTTTCTTACCATCATAATGCAATTATGGAAGAAGAAGAAGAATGAAAAGAAGAATGCAATTACGGAAGTGTACAGATTGGATAAGGTAAAAGGTAGGTGCAAGAAAGCAGTTTTGATATTTCAATAGACGCTGATTATGGAACTTATGGGAATGTGAGAGATTTGGAAGAATCACCGAAATGCTCATGGAATTGATAAGAGTGATTAAAGAGTTATGGTTGGGTGGGCGTAATGTTAGACTCTGGAGTACAGCTCTGCATATTTGACACAGAGATTCTCTGTATTATCATATCACCTAATGGCTTACCTTTTATTTCTGTAATCTAGTAGGCCCTCTGTTTATGTCCATGAATGACTATGCCTGTCAACAAAGAACAGCTCAAATGTGAGAATCACTTGAACGGTTTCGATGTTAAATGTATAATATGGTCAACATATTCACCAAATTTAAATCATATTATTAATTCTTGGAGCACATTCTGAAGAGAGTGTATTCCAAGAATTATTATTCAGAGAAATTAAGCTACTCAAACTGTAGAAAAGTTCAAAATTGCACGGAAAATGAATGGAATGTGATTCTACAAACTGCACACACGGTTTGGGGCGAGTATAAATAGCAGATGTTAAATATGCATCAGTGTCTTAAGAGGTTCTCACTGAAAGATGAACTTATCTTTGTTCCGATAAGAATGTGGGTCTATTGTTATTGTTTAAAATTGCTCTAGGGAGCTTTTTTTTTCTTGTGGAGAATTATTTTACATTATAAAGAAGGTTTAGTATCATGGCTGAAACATATTTTAAGTTTCAAAATTCTTTTGATTATGAATTATTCAGATAAAATTTCAATGCTTAAGAATTCAACTTTCGAATATATTACTAAAATATTTAGAAGTATTAAATTTCTGAGTGATTCATGCATTTCTCCAGCAAAATTAAAAAAATACGCACAAGGTGTTTGTTAGAAAATCCAAAATTATATAATTTGATCACATTTTCTTTTGATAAAAAAGAATGTTCATACTCGAAGTTTACTCTGCATGTATATTGGAAAACCAATTTTTGTACTTATTTTCAGAAACGTGTTGATTCTTTGCGTTACCTAAGTTATATAAAAACTGAAAGATAGTATAATAATAAGAAGAATACATTAACTTATTTTTTATACCATGCAGCGTCTTTGTAAACATAGCTGTTTACATGTCAGTGATTTGAATAAAAAGAGAGCCGATGTAACTTTTGAAATTTCGTTTCTTTCATTTTCAAGAATGTTTTTAGAAAGTAATAACAAACATTTATAGTATGGTGCTGCATACCAATGAGGTTGAGTATTGCTCAGATTTATTCATTATTTTGAAATGTTTTCATATTGCATAAAATCTTTAGAAAAAATTTTTGTGCATAGTCATTGAAAGGAAAGAAAACGGTGATAATGTTCATAAAATCAGTTTATTTTTCTCTTTCATTTAATAAATAAACATTTATTAAATATTCATTTTTTTAAAAAAAAATCTTTGTCTTCAAAAAGAGTTTTAAAAGTCAAAATTCAACAAATGATCACATTACTGGTTTATTTTGAGAGATATTTAAAGGATAAAACACAATCATGTAATGTTTACATATGAAAATATCAATTATCAAATAAAAGAATTTTTTTTCTATAATTATTACTTTTTTTAATTCCTACATGCTGTAACATAAAATTAAAAAAAAAACAATTTGATATTTCATGATATCGCGATCAATGTAAAGTTTGAATTTACTGTCTTGAAGTAGGAAAGGGGTAAATTAAAATTAAGTTAAAAATGTTTTTACATGAAAGGTATCTAAATAATAGCTTGCCTTAGTGCACGTCAAGATTGTAAACATAGAAATTTTGATATGCAAACACAACCTGAATAGTAAATTTTTACGTTCTTAAGTTACTTTGAAAAACATAGAATGGTCAATAACAAAAATGTCAAATTTAATTCGAATTCATAAAAAATCCATTTGAAAAAATTTTAAATTCCCCATCAAACAAGACTGAATTTATTTGAAATATTTTTCAATTTTGGAATTTCTCTTTATTAATTTCGTTATTTTTTGGAATTTTCGAACAAAACTGGACAAGAATACTCCTCCAAGCAGTAATTTGTTTAATGTAATAAATCTATAAATATTTGGTCGAGGAGACTGCTTTGTGACGTTTTTTTGCCTTGAGTTTTCCCACAAAAAAACCAAATCTAGAAAATTATACGGTAATTCATTTGTTTGTGAATTTCTCAATATGTTTATTATACAAATTTTACTTTTGTCCTCTTAACGATTTTTTTCTACTGGTTCATCGTTTATTTTATTCAACATACTTGTATATACCTTCCTGAAACATTAGAATACATTCAGTTTCAAGAAGATCTTCTTTCAAAATATAGTTTCTTTACGCTACATACAGCTTTGTAAAATAAAAAAAAATTATTTGTTAATTAAAAGTATGTTTGATTTTTTTAACATTGAAAATATATCAGAATATTTTAAACAAAGCAAGAATAAAAGAGTTTTGTTACTTATTGGCTGGAATATTAATAACAAGAAATTCAAAATTCATAAACTTCTATTTTATTTCAATCTCGAAGGTTCATTATTTCCGTTCCACATCCACACAGTTTTTTTTGTTTTTGTTTTCAATAACACAAAAGGAAAACGAGATAATTTCGAAGAGGTAAATTTCAGCTCCTTTTATAGAACACGATTCAAATTATCTTTTCTTAATGTATATATTTAAAATGAATAAAAAAATGTCGAAAGTTTACTGTCATTTCCTTATTTTATGTCGAGGGAAGGAAAAATGTTTTGAAAAAAAAAAAAAAAACCTTTGAAAGCTTTCGCATTTCATGAAGGATCCAGTTAATTGAAAATAACTTCCAATAAAAACTGAACTATCCTCCAATTCTAATTTTGCTGATGATACCTAGAAAAATAAGTAATGAATCAGTTAGATGAATTCAGATGTCTGAATATGACTTTATTGAATGGATGTTGGGTAAACAACCAACGTTTAGCTAGCAGCCGGTCTTTCGATTTGAATGACTTCATCAATACTTTTTAAATAAACGGACAAAATTTTGTAGACTTCCATCGGATATTCATTATGTGGAAATGATTTAGCCATCTGTTTATTAAAAATGGGGAACCAGTAGAGCAAATTAGAACTTTTTTTTTTGCCTTCTTCCAACCAACTGTACTTCGAAAAATTGCTGGATTTCATTTCCAAATCAATCATCGGAAAAGAAATCCCTATATTTTATTTGCTGTGAGCTTTTAGAGTGGAATCATATTTCAATTGATTTCTTAATAACAAATGAAAAAGAAATAACTTACGGGGCATTTTTTCTTGTGATTTTGAATCCGAGTCTTTGTTAGAAAAATAAGGAGAGTTCTTGTTTCAGATAGAAAAAAAAATATAATTGGTTTACATATTGATGTTTCCTATTTAAAGCTGTCCCTAATTAATTAATGTTTTAAAGATATTTTCGTGTTTTCGAGGTATCATATCAAGTTTTAAACAATTTTTAAAAAGAAACTGTGACCGAAAATTTTTTAAATGTTTAAATATTTGATAACTTTAAGAAATAAAAAATGTTTTTAATCAGCTGGCATTATCGCACCATACTTCTTTCGTTGATTAACCGAATCAGTTTTAAATCTTGCTAATTAATTAGTTTAAAAGCCTAAAATGATTTTAAGCTAATTAATTAATAAAAGATTCTACTTGTTTTTACTTAAAAAGACCTACTTCTAGATTTTTCCCGATGATTATTTTCTTATTTTTATGGATACAAAGTATTATGGAATTATATCAGTAATTTAAATAAAAGCCTCTAATGATTGCAAAGTATTAAATATAAACGCAATGTCATTACTATTTCACAGGTTTTTAGAAAGTCACTTAAGTTAATTGATTTCAAAGAATTCAATGTTTTTAAAAAAGAATTTTAGATTTCTTTAAATGGAATTTATGACTATCATTTTGCGTAATACGCTTAAGGTTATTACATTTTGTATAACTCAATTTATTTTTCATTAAAAAAATCAGATGAAAAATAAATTTACTTTTTCATTTATTTATTTAGCAGTTCTTTTGGGTTATATCCAGTGGAATTATTTTTGGTTTAAAATTTAATTCCTAGTAGCTCACATATACTTAGATAATCGGATTTCATGACAAAGAGCTGATTAAAAAAGACATTATTAGATGTATCAAAAATACTTTAGCAATTAAAATTTTATTGTATTATAAAAATAAGAAACAGCAAAATATTTGAAAAAAAAAATTCCATGATGAGGAATGGCTTCTTGCCTTCTTTTCACAACTGAGCAATTACTGGACAATACCATCTATTGGTTTGCATGCAAAAAAATCTAGAAAACCTTTTAACAAATGTCCGAGTTTCAAAAGCATGTATTTCATTAAAATGCTATCTACAGAAATTTAAGATGGTCGAGCATAGCAAATTCCAGACAACGTCGTTACTAATTTTTAATTTATTAGAAATCAAATTAGAGTTGCATAATTAGATAAGTTTGAAGATTCACATTGATCAGCTGGATGATGGTTCTTTCCGGATAGCTCAAAGAGAGGCATAAAGATACGTCCGCTTCATAAAAGCGGACGTTGCTTTAAAAAGGAAATATCGAATCGAGTTGGACGCTGTAGGATAGCTAGTGCAGAATAGATAGATTGACCGTCTAGTATTGTATAGAAGTGAATGACCTGCTCAAAATTCTATCAAATACTGACTAAATGCTTTTCTTCAATACCATCCTAGTTTTGTAAAGACTTCGGCTATTTTGATCAACATTCAAGCATTGTTTCCAATTTTCTGAGTTCCACTTGTTAGCACATGTTACTATTCGTAAAAAAAACCGAGTTTTTCTGCAGAATTTCATAGATTTTCATTCTACGATTTAGTAATTGGGGGATCATTTCAAAATAACTTAAAAAAAATTCTCTGCCCATTTTTTAAGTTTATATAACTTTGACAAATTGTGGTCACTGAATGTTTGAGTTTTTCCGCAAATATTAGGTAGATTTTCTTGATTTCTTCTGTATGTTGCCTTTCCACTCATATGAGGGCAACTACATCAATTTCTGTTTTTGATTTCCTGCCCTCGAAATTTTTGAACAAATTTTGAGCTGTCCGGACACTTATCTTGATATGCCCTTTAATTATATTAATTCTGCGAACAGTTTCGTGGACTTTAAGAAATGATTTAAAATAATGGCTCGGGATGAATAAAATTTCTTGTGTGTATCACCTATGATTCAAAGTTTGAATAAAATTAGATTACTACGAAAATTGGTTTACATACGCTTGTATCAATGCTAAGGACTTTCTTAATTTCATTTAATGATTTAACCATATTAGAAAGAAATATCAGGATTAATAAGATTGAAAAGAAAGTTAAATAGTCCTAATTAAAATGTGGAAAAAAAATATACAAATTATTAGTATTATTATAGAGACTTTAATTCAGACTTTGTAAGAGAAACTGCATAAAAAGAGTTTACTACTAGAATTTTAGAAGAAAGGGCCATTTTTTACTAAGCCGAGACTAGTAGTATTTAATAATGGGGGCGAATATATGTCGAGAACAAATAATGTGATACGATAAAAGCAAAGAGAATTTGAAACCTTTTGAATTTAACAAAAATGATGAGCGAAAGCTACATTCATGCACTAATATACAAGGATTTAACAAAAGAAAATATTTTTGATGTAACCTTATATTTTATTTATTTGAGGAATAAATCTATAATAATATGCTGTTAGTGGTAAATTCTGTAAAAAGATTTTCTTTTATAATTGTATAAGTTTTTCTAAAACTTGAATAAGACATTTGAGTCACTTAATGGTATGAAAGTGATAAATATTATTTGCACTAAATCGTGAATTTTTATATTTTTAAAGTTAGTACTTCTTAAACGGAGTGTTTATATTTAAAAAAATAAAATTTTTTAGACGTACAATATTCAATTAGATTCGTAAAGGAAGGTTTTGCATTAAATTTTATATACTGATAATACAATATATGGCAAATATGCTATATGTTGTTATAAAAAGTAGGAACTAATATATCATAGTAAATATTATGATTTATTAGTAATGAGAATTATAGAAAAGAACTGACCTATTTTATTATAACAATTTCGATATGTTGATCTTCACTAATTTTATATGTAAGTAAATCTCAATTTATAATCATATGTTATATAGTCGGAGATAATTTAAATGCAATAAAGAATAAAAATGCCTTTTAATTTTTCAAATAACAAAATATTTTAAAAAATATTCTTTTATGAGAAAATGTATTTAAAAAACAAATCTTTAGATCAAATCAAGGATTTTACAAATGTGACGTGAAGATTCTCTAAGTAAATTAAAGTTTTAATCTTCATTGAATATTTAATAATTTTCTTTCTTCTGATATTCATTGCGGCAAAATTTTTATCAGTTCTCTAGAGAAAGAGTGTTTTTAAAACTTTTCATTTTCTACTGTTAAATATTAAATACATTTCATATTTTATTAGTATAATTATTATGGAATCTTAATTAGCCTGAGCCAGATGGCATTTTTCATTGGAATTAAAACAAAATTAGATCGATTATGGGTATTCTGAACGTGTAGATCTATCGTTAACACAGTTATTGATTATTTCTATGAGCTCTAACGTATTGGAATACATAGAAAGTGAATAATAACGGAATTTTAGAATTCAATCTTCATAAACATGAAATTAGTTAAGCTATTTAAAAGGTACAAAATCACAAAAATTCTAAATTTACAAAATTTTATATTGCTGTATTTTTAAAATCCTTAAGTCCAGAAAGTAGAATTCGTGTTTCAGTTATTCCATGTAATTTTAGTATGCTATTAGAGATTGATTGCAATAAATTACACCAATATATTGTTGCATAAAATTAAAAAAAAACTCGGAATGGGAATTTTAGAAAATTAATTCATGTAAATTATGAACTTCAAAATAATTTAATATTTCATCGAAACATATAAAGAAAACTTAGCCGAATCAAATGCTATTTACACGCTAGAACAAAATCTTATATTGAATTTACATAATACTTCTATTTTATATGATAAATCCTTTATTAACTAAGCATTGTTTTTGGATAGCCAACTTCTTTTTGATGAACTAGTGTGGTAAAAGAAAGGATGCTAACATATTACATTTCATGCCGAAACAGTTTTAGTGCTATTTCGAGAAATAGAATAAGGTTATTGCAAGCAATTTCATTTGATACGTTGGAAAAGCATCAAACAATAATAATAACAAGAACAGTAATTTCAAGGACTTCCCTCGAATTGGTCAATAAAATTCAATGGTTTTTTTTTCCATGTAACTTCATTGTATAGTGTAGAAAACTGTAGATAAATTTAGACCACTTCGCTTTGGCTGATAGAATCTAAAATTTGATAATTATTTACATTGTAAATTTACTAAATACCAGAGTTTCATTAATCTAAATTTACCACTTTGGCGTATCCTCGAATGCATGGACCAACAAACAACCAGCCTTGGACGAACATTAATGGCAAAGTGTGATACGCATCTGCAATTCACATAATTATGTGCTTAATTTCTTATATTTAATTCCATGCGTTTCCGAGTTATTGTGTAAACATCCATCGTCCAAAATTTGATTGTAAGTTTAAATTAAATACATGAACCAAATTTGGTCCTTTTAACTCTTAAGGATTATCTCGCTCAAGGGTGGATATAATTCCGAAAACAACAAAAAAATATCATGAGAACTTTATTTTCTCTCTCTGTATTTTGAGAAAGAGAAAAAGAGAATGCCGTTATTTCATTACCTCTGAGTTTGATGAATATTAAATATCTTATGCTTTTTTAAATTTAAAATGCATATTTTAAAAATTAAATTAAATTTTTACCCGAAATCCATGAAATCTTTGGTCATGATAAAAAAAGGAATTGCTTTTTTTACCATGAAAACCAAAATGAAAAAGATCCTTCAAACCTTTTAGGTCCTTGAAATTTTGGTGATTATCATATGCTAATCTAATTACTAGACATTTTATTAAATTATTGATAGAATCCTTGAAAAGTCAAGACATTCCTTATTTCTGGACTGGAGACGAATTTTCTGCACAACTATTAGAGGTAAGTTTTACTTTCCTTGAAATTTTGCTCTTAGTTTCTCTCATGTTTAAATATTTAATGCTTTCGAATGATTATTTTTAATTAGTAAAATTTTGTAACAGATAATTTTATTGACTTCTAAATTTGTTAGTAATGGGAATTGATGAGCTCAAATAATATTTTCCAATTCATTGCAAAATGCATTTACTTTTGATTTTCACATTTAGTTTCTTCAGTGCTGAAGTGAATTGAATCAAAATTCAAAGTCCATAAATTTATTACGAGCGATATAAAGAATAATACAATAAACAGCTACAATAATATTAAAAATAATACAATAAACAGCTACAATAATATTAAGAATAATACAATAAACAGCTACAATAATATTGAGAATAATACAATAAACAGCTACAATAACATTAAGAATAATACAGTTAACAATAACAATACTAGTATATTTTTTTTTAAATTTTAAACAAATAAGTTTAAAATAAAAAAAAAATACCAGTCATTTCTGCGAGGTTTTTAATAATTTAATAATGAGGTGATAAGGAAATAATTCTAAAACAAATGCTGAAACTTTAATGCATTTTCATAGCAAAAATGCATTTAATAACCCAATTTCTTAAAATAAACCTTTTACTACATGGAGATTAATATATGATTTGAGCTATAAAATTAGTGAATAGAAAAATGATTGAGTGTAAGAGACGTAATTTTTTTCAATTATCAGTAGTGGCTTAAAACATTTTAGTTTATTTTCCAAGCATAAGCTTGATCGAAGGTTTTCCCTAAATAAAGTTTTCTTTTATGGTGAAATAATTAAACTTAAACTCTAAATTATATGCTCTAAAACTTTTAATTAAAACGTAAAATTGCAAAAAAGTATCCCTGAAAAACACTGGGGAACCGTTCAAGATAAGATAACAAAATAAATGCTCTTTTTGAATTCACATTCTTCCCGGGAATGATTTGGAAATTTTTTTCAAAATTCAAGAGTTTAAATTTAAAGAGGAAGCAGAAAATACGTTTCTTATTTCTTCGTGGAAAATAAATGATTTAATTTTACTATAAGCATGATGAGAACGAAATAGATTGACGATGATAACATTTCTATTTCATATTCTTTACAACTATAAATGAGCCTAAATTGCTTCTATGTGTTTCAGGACTCGAAAATGTACAATTTAAACCAGCAAAATTTGAATTTATATTAAGAAATCTGTGATGAAATCAGCTTCGAAAATGAGCGAATAATATTAAGGTTTACCTATAATTAACCTCAAAAGCTATCACAAACACAATGATTGATTATCTTCTAATCTATCTCTTAACAAATACCATTTTATTACTAACATAAAAAATATGTTTTAATATTTAACGAAATAATTGAAAAGACTGAGAAAATAAGTAAAATAATTGTAAGCCTTTTGATACTTATAATTAAATACCTCAATGTTAAAAACTTCTCTCAAGAATTCCTTTTGCATTAATTTGCCCACCAACTAAAGATATCAATGACTTCAGCATAATGAAATTTTTATGTTCCTACATTTGCATTTTTTGAAACTAAATATTCAGCAATTTTTCACTGATGGTATGAATGCTTGAGGAATTTTACTATTAATTATTCTGCTCAACAATGATAATTTATTGATGCAAATTTCAAATCTGGTATTATTTTTATAATATTGGCATTAGTTTCTGAGATAAAATCAAATACTAATAGTAATATTTATGCAATGCTCAAATCACATGGAAACTGTTTCTATAGTAAATCAATGATAAAATTGAATAAATGCTGTAAATCATTTTACCATAAAGCGTAATCAATATAAAAATCCCATGATACTTGTAACAAATTGAAATTAAGGAATTAAATTTAAATCAGATCTAATGAATTAAATTACGAAATATATTTCCAGAAATCAGAATGAGTAAAAAGTAATGCCATACTAAATAGAAATTATAAATAAAAATAAAGGAGGATACATCAAATATTATAAAATGGAAACTAACATTATTCAATTATTTCATGGATAAGCATTTGCTATGATCTCCTTTTATTGCAATGAAAATTGGAGATTCTAATGATAATCCGCCATTATAAATGTGTCCAACTGCCTTCATGTACTTGCTTCATTATCTTGATATCCTTGATCGAATTATTGTTCTTGTTTATCTTTGAAATGAACAAGATTGCTTGGAAATTTTTCCAAGTGATTATGTAGAAATCATTCCGTTGGGCTCATATTAGCACTTAAAATTTTAAAACTTTTATGCCTATTTTGTATTACTTTTTGATATCACTTGCTTTGTAGTAATCTCAAATTTTTTAGTGAACATGGCATAGCAGACTACTCAAAATGAGTCTCATAGCATAAAATTAATTTTTTGCAAGGGTACAAGGAGAGTCAAAATGAATTTTTTTATGAGTTTGAGGAGAGTCAAAATGTTTTGTTTGTAGTTTTTTAGTCCAAGAAACATTCTGTTATACTGTTCAGTACAGGAAATATTCTACTGTTCTGCTTTGGAATATTTTTTATCTATAAGGAGTTTCCAAACTAGTTTTTTTAATTATTAAACCATCTATTGTATGAAGTGATGGAAAAATTCTCATTTCTTTTCAATCTACCAATCACTTCTTGATAATATCCACTATAACTACATATGGTATTTCTCTTACACGCCTCTTCATTACTCCTCATACCTTATTATCCAAGAAACAAATGAAGCAAGGATACTTATTATATTCACTTACTTGTAGGAAATTAGTCATCTTTAGGCAATCAACATTTTGATAATCTTCTCTGTGTTTTACTGAATAAGCAGTTAACAGAGATGAATAGTAGTGCTATTGGATAATAATATACATTTAAACTTGGTCAAATTGGCTATGGAAAGGTTCCAATCTCCTGTTTGTATTCTATTTCAATAAGAAAAAGTTAAGGAAATTTATTACATTCTACAAGTTTTCTATTCTGAATTTAGTGCATTGCAAAATCTCTTTATCTAGACTTTATTATATTTTACAAGCTATCTTGAAAAGTGTGAATTTTTTTTTACTTTCTGATTTTGCAAACTGTTATTTTAGCCTCAGACTTTAGGAAGCTTTTCGCCCCTTTAATCTAGATGCTAAGAATTCTGAACGACGCTTTGACATGCCAAGTACTCATATAAATTCATTGAGTTCTCCCTCAGGGAATCTCATGCTCGCTTCCACCATTAAATTCAAGTTCTGTTTATCTTTGTCTGAGGAAGGAATTTTGATGTGAAAACTGGTGTAGGAATATCCTTAGTTTGTGGTACAGGCTATCTTGCTGATTCCAAATGTTTTATATATATCTATTTACTTTTCTTGTAAAAGTTAATAAGTTTTTTTTGTTGGCAAGAAAAATTAATAAGCCATCTTGATGATGAATAAGCTTCAACCAAACAAAGCAAGTTTTGTATGGAGTTCAATGGTTTTCTTGGTCGCCATGTCTGGGTCATGAGATTTTTAGTACTTTTCAATATTTGGTTTAGACAATCACTATTGAGGTATTAAATATATAAATAAAATAACCAAATAAAAAATGTTAAAAATCTACAACATGGGTTAATGGTTGAGGACTTCCTCGAGATGTCCAGAGTGCGCAATATTTCGAAAATTAAAGCCAATTCCTCAAAACAACATTGGTTTTGAAATCGGCATCTTCAAGATACTAAAAAATATTATAACTATTTGGGTAAATTAATTTTTTGTTGTTGAGCAGTGTTATTTATTTACTGGTTTCTATTATGCACGGTAATCTTTATAACAGTCTTCGTACAAAATAAAACATTTTGATCTCTTGTATTGATGAGACTTAAACTGTACAAGCATTATGAGCAATACATTATATTTTCTTTCATATTAAAAATGGGTATTTTATGCAGACAATAACAAGGAAAATAATGATAAAAATTTTAATTCATACAATGCAATGAAGGTACGTTCGTGAACGATATTCATTAATTATTAATAGCCAAATTATTTTTGCATGAATAACTTTAATATATAATTATACACTTTAGTATATGTTTTGACTCATGTGTATTAGGTTCTGGATAAAAGGTAGGCTAATTTTATTATATATCATATTTTAAATAATATAACATAATAATAATTTAGTAATATTATTTTATTGATAATATTTTCACATTGTAATGATTTTCTTCTTTTAAAAAAATTCTCTCATGCAAGTCCCAACTGAAATGTGCAGTAATTATTTAAAATGTCTGAGACTTTTGTTTTGAAGTAGGAAGCCTTAGTTTTGAAAATTCAGAATATTTTAGATTTTCTTAGAGAGCTTACATGATAATTTAACGACAAATATCTTAAATAATTTCATCGTGAAATTCATATATATATTTTTACTAAGCTAATATAGATTTTGTCTCTCAAAGAATACCAAATTTTTGAAAAAAATATCATTTTTCTTGCTTTTCAGTGGAAACGTTTAGCATTTTTTAAATCTTTAATTGTTTTTTTAAAAAATTGAAAGTATGAATACATACTTGCTTAGTGCATTTGGAAATTACATGATATTGAGAAATAATATACAATTATGTCTCACGTGAATCATTTTTTTAAATATACTTTTGCTATTCCTGAAAACAAAGAACTTTTAAAATCGGCATATACACATACCAACCTTTTTTTCCCCAAGATTGAAGTTACATTATTTTTAATATTTATTTTTCTTATTAAAGTTGAGAATAATTGGTAATAATCTGAACATTTTTTAAGAGTAAAACAATGAAAATTTATATTTACCATGATTTCTAAATTAGTATTTATCGTAATACTACAAAGAGTGTTTTATTGAAATTACTCAAATATGAATATTTCGAGTATAAATGTGAAAGATTAAAATTGAATCAATAACAACATTTATTAATTACTGCCATAGATTGGTTCTTGCATTAATGAGAATCATATGTATCGAAACTGGCCTAAACATTAATATGTATATTAATAGTATCATATATGAAAGATTATTTTGTGGCCTTTTAAAAAAGTTCTAGTCATAAATAATTAACCTTTACTAATTTTAAAATGCTAATGATTAATAACAAATGAGTAGCATATCAAAATTACATAGTAGTAATATGAAATATGTTAAACTAGTTTTTGCAGTCATGCAATTGAATTCCGTTTTATAGGTCGGAACCTCAGATGAAGAACGCAGAGAACGAAGCCCAGTACTTAGACGACGATGCGGTAAGTAGACTTTTTTCTTCGATTCGTAAAGAAGAATGGAGGAGCGACCTTCAGAATGTAATAAAAATTTATTACTCATTGAAGCGAAATAAATCAGAGACAAAAAGTGTCCTGTCCATAATTTTTTTTTGCTTTTTTCTTTTTCTTCTGCTTTTTAAAGCAGTGGGTCATTTTGTGAATATTTCTCATTATAAGTGTGGAAGTATCTGCTCTGTTGAAAAGCTATTGAAGTTATGTAACATAAAAATTTCTTATTAATAGTTCTTGCATTGAATTTAAATGAAGTCTTTTGATATTTTAAGATCAAGGACTTCTTTATTTCACTGTAGAAACAAAACTGTAAATAAATTATTTTGAAATTATTGTCTTGTATTTCTAGGATTCTAATCAGAAAAAAAAAACAATAATACACTTCCAAACGTGAACCAGTAATTTTTTTTGTTGATGGTTGTTACAAATACTTTAAATACTGGAAATATACTTTTGCTAACTTGCGATTATTATTTTCAGTTTTTATACAACCTACTTTTTTTTTGTCATTTATGAAAGAAAGTTTTAGATCTTGCTGATCATTCTAAGCTGAAATATGATAAAAAAATTGATTAACTGAATGTTGAAAAGTAGCGAATGAATGATTGATAGTAGTATCATGACTGATTGCATGCAAAACTGTTTCAAACGTATTCTTCAAGAATGTTTAATACATTATATATGATAACATTAATTATATGACGAATTATGGTTCTACTATAGCATCTGGGCACGGATTTCTCATGAAAAGGAAATCGATTTGAGAATTAAATTCGGATTTTATGATTTAGAGAATACTGTTTATTTTAATATCCTATACACTATAACAAAGTTAGAATGCTTGTGAGTTTTGGATCATTTCTATGAATTCGTAACGTGAATGAGATATTTTGTTGTAAAATAATGCATAAAATAAAGAATTGTTTGGGTAATTTTGATTTTGTAAAGCAGATTGATTACAATTAAACCTTGCTTAGCGAGCATGTCTTATAAGGAGTGATTCAGAAAACGGACAAAACAAAATGACTCACATAACTGTGTTTTCTCAAAATGAATCTTTTGTTTATCAGCCTATGTTTAGAGCTTGATTGTTGATCTTCTTATTTTTAAAATTAAAAACAGAATTTTAAAATATATAGTTAATTGAAACGTCAAAACAGCAACAATGTGAAACGTCGTTACGACATTGTGATAAGAGGAAGAAATATTTGAACAAATCCTAGCATAGCCAGAAGCTACATTCTGCATCACATCAAGAAATCGTGGTGAAGATTTTGTCAGGAGAGGAGGAGGAAGTGTCTCCAAATGACATCAACCTCCCAGTCCAATGAAACAAGGAAGATGATGAAATCACTGCTGCATCGGATGTTGATAAGAACTAATCTAATAATGGAGTAACTATGCGAGCTACAAATTCATTTAATGATAATGATGCGTCTCATTTTTACCAAATTTTGAAGCGCAAACGAAAATAAACATTATTTGACAGTTCTGTTGAAAAATATGTATTATAAATAATAAATTACATAATTATAAATTTGTTCGAATATTATTTTCGAAATGGAAATTATCATTCTATCTTACGGAAAAAATTGTTTCGCAATGCGAGAATGAATTAACGAGATTCTACCGTACTTTACATTTGATTCGTATTAAGATTCAACTCTTTAAACGATATTCTACTGTACTTTGCAATCAATTATTTGCATTTTAAATTGCTAGGACCAAGCATAAGCATCAGCAATGGTTAATATCTATGAATTACTTCCTCTAAAACTGATTATTCATTATTATAAAATAAAGCTAGATATTAAGCACATTTAACTTCTTTAATACAATATTTGATTGTGAAAACAAAAATATTCGGTAAACTATGTCTTAAAATTAAAATACTTTTTTCATACAACGGAAAATATTTCCTTGTTTATGTGATTGAGTTATTTTAAGGCGACTTCAGAAATAACAACAGTCGTTTCTTTATCTTTATTTAAAAACATACAAAAAGCTTAGATTTTTTTAAAGCATATAAATATAATCAAGCAATGATTATTTTCTCTCAGTATAATTTTAATCTTTAAATTAATCGTTTTTTTGGTGGGGGGATCAAATTAATTCCACTTTGTTGGAATGTCTTAAAATTGCTGCTTGTAAACAAAAAGTATCAATAATTTTTGCTTTTTATATCTTTCATTCGAGTACCCTGTATTTTAATGAACGTTTTCATATTCTTATTAAATTATATAAGAATTAAATCTATTAACTTGTTAATAAGCATAATATAAAGCATAGGGAACTTCAAAAATAAAAGCATTTTCTTAAAAACTATTTGTTTAGCCACTTTTCATTTTAATTTAATTATAAAAACTCTTTGCTAAAACCCTGCTCATTTCCAGCTTATCATTAATTCGAAACTGTCACGAATATCATATATTAATCATTAAATATGACCAGGAATTTCAATTTAAATGTGATGTATTTGCTTAAATATAGATTGAACACCGATTTCTACTCAGTGATGTTCAGCATGCATAGAATTTATATTTAGCATTGACAGGTTTCTTAAATGTGCGTTTTAGCAAGCAAATGTAAAGTTTAAATCTTTCCCTGAATAAAATTTTCTTAAAATTGTTTTATTTAAGAGGGCGATGGACTCTATTGAGCATTTTTTTTAAAATTTTTAACTTAGAATTATGATATTTTTAGAAAAATGTATTAAAATATAAATAAGTCAAATTTCGTTTTAAAAAATTTGGAACGAAATACTATTTTTAAAACATTAAAAAATGTATGATATTTTTTAAATTTCAAAATATTCCAGGGGATTCAGTATTTGAATTTTTTCTATTATATTTTCCTTATTACCCAATATAAAAATATTTAGAATAAAGCTGTGAATGATTTTGTAATTCCAATTAAATGCTAATTTTTTGAAATATTTTTCTGCATACTTACTGAATTTTCCCAAGAATTTTATGTTTTTCGGAACTGAAAGTGATTTTTAACTTTGTAAAAGCATCGAAATATAAAATAACATCTTATTTTCTTTTAATTTTTAACAGAAACCTTTATTATCAATTCTATTTAAGTTCTTTGAAAATGTAAGACTTCTGGAATGTTTCAAAGATATATAAATCTAATTATAATATCATTTTGAAAAAAGTAATTAAAATCCGCTTATTTAATTTTGCCATTTGAAATGTTCATTTTATTGAACAATATACCTTATAACACTTTTTTTAGTTGTATATATACATATATTTTTGTGAGGAAATGAAAAAATTAAAATTTCACTTTCCTGTCAATTTCAAAGTCCACTGCCCTCTTAATCAACAAACGCGAAATTAAAACTAGATCGGAAAAAATTGCAAACATTTCAGAAGATAATCATGGAATTTGTTTGCGCCAATTCCTTGACTCTCCGTGCATTCCAGGCTTGTCAAAAGTTTTTCAGGCTAGAGGAATGTAATGATTCCTTTGTTCAGAGGTAATGCATTTGAAAAATAACAAGTATGCAATTCAAAAACAAAAACGTCGAAGATGTTTTGAGTCGTGTAGGCATTGTAATAATAAGAAATGAAAAATAAGAGAGATTTTAGCCTTTGTTTAATTTCTGAAAGCAGTAATTACTGTCCTCTGTTCGAAAAGCCTTTCGCATTGCGGCAACGTCAAAGAAATGGAGAAGAGATTTAAAAGCTATTCTTTTTAAAATCTCGTTCGGCTGAGATGAAAACAATAACGGAAAGACTTCGGAAATAAATCAATATAACAAGAAAAGTTTATAGCTTCTTCCAAACATACGTTACGCGAAATCAATCTTTTTACCTATAGGAACGTAAATCATAAGTTTTTTTTTTAAATTGAAAAATTTCGAAAACTGGTGAATTTATCATACATTTCTCTTTTTCTGATCATGTTCATATTTAGTTGGTTATGGCCTCCAACGTCTTTTGCCCTAACGCATCAGATGAGAAACAACAAGTAGAGGCTAAATTTGTTTCTAAAATAATAAAAAACGGCATTGCTCCTTGTGACAGTTTAAAAATAGATATATGTTTCTTAACTAAAGAAAAAATTACTGTTGCCCGATTGAAATATATTAAATCCAACTATTTAAGAAAATATACAGCTATTTTAAATCGATGTTATCACATATAGAAATGGTTTAAGGCTTTTTATATCAGGTTTACCAGGGCAACTTACTATCTTGTCCTTGAGACAAGCATGTTGTTAGCTCCAAGGTAGAACATTGTTATGATAACGATAAAAAGTACAATGAATATTTATTTTGTTTAGAAAAGACTAAATATTAATTTTACAGCCTTATTAATAATTAAATAAGCTATTACTACTGTTAGCCATTTTGGCATTTTTGCTAGCTTTAGAAATTTATTAATAGTTTTTCCATTTTTGAGCAACATTTTTATAGGAAAAAAAACCAGTATACATATAATAAAGAGGGTTGTCTGATATATTTTAAAACAAAACATGAAAAATCAAGCAAACTCTGTTATATCTTGAGATATTTTTGAGTTGAAAAGAGTTATATTAAAAGATATTTTCGAGTTGTCCCAAAGTACAACAACTAGGCTCCAGGGAAGAAGTAACACGATACATTTTTTGAAGTTAATTACACAATAAAACAATCCTACATTCATATAAAGTAAATTTAACCCTTTAAAGTTAAATTTTCAGATTTCAGTTCGTGTATAAAACGCTTTCTAATTATTGTTAAATTATAAACTAGATTCAGTAGTAAGCGTAAAGGAACTCGGTATTAAATGGATTTCTTAAAAAAATTATTATGGCAGATTCAATTATTTTCAAAGCTCCGAATTATTTCATACAGACTAGTATATATATATTCAGTTTCAATTTCAATTGAATCGAAAATCTTCTTCTGGAAGAGCCCAATAGAGAAAACATATTCCCAGAGAACTATTTCAATGATTAGAATGAATAATGAGCTCTCAGTTTCAGTGATAACCAAATGCTCAAGTTAGTAGAGCAGACTAAAACAGACGCTTTTCCCATTTAAATTGTTTTCTCACGATAGCTATGTTGGAATGAAAAATCAATGAATCCTATTTTTACTGTCATCTTTCCACATTCATGTTGAAAGCAGAACTGATATATTTGGGTGAAATTTTATTAAATAACATCTGTTACCTTCTACCCTCTTTAATCATAATAAACTCTTCTGGGTTTTAAATCAGGATAAAGATCCTGTTTCCGAGCAAAGGAATATCATTAAAGGAGGAAATATGCTGATAATTTTATTAGTGTGGGAAAGGTTAAAGCTTGCCAGAATTATAAGCGCATTTATGGAGTGACATTCTTCGAAATTATGCAGATACGAAGTAGTGACAAATTTCTGGTCAGCTTTCAATAATTAAAACAAACCAATGTTATGATATTGCATGATTATTTTCATAAAAAATTCTTCGTTAAGAAATATATACAACTCATTCTCCCCAATTCAATCTGAAAAGTTAATAATAGATGGGTAGTTAGTTATATGTAGAGTATATTATTCTAATTTTTCCCATTTTTAATGGGAATAATACGTGAAACAATTTAATTTCAACTGAATACGTTTTTAAGATAAAAAATAAATCAAAAGCAAAAATTTCCTGAATTTTCGCAATATGTCCATTTACTGTTTAAGCTGCATATTTGTGGATTTATTTTTAAAAATGCACCGTTTTAACTTCATGTTTGCTGTATATCATTTTAGAGATTTTCGAATCTAAAAGCTTATTTTCTTGTGTAATAATCTATCAGAAAGCATACTTCAAATGATCTCCATCGCAGTTTCAAAGTAAAAGGAATTTGCGATCATTAGTGTGTTTAAAAATTTTTATATCAGCAATAACTGACAAATATATTTTGAAATTTTCAGTATCTGAAACAAGGATAACGTAATTATAGCTAGATATCTATAGCTACTGATAAAACATCATTTATACGTATCCAAGTATCTAAGACAAAATTCCATTTGTTGGTATAAGACATGAAACCCATCATCCTGCTTTAATCCGATCACCACATTTACGCAGCATCTAGAGCGGTCAGTGTTGGGAAGGGAATCAACTGGGAAATATAGAATGCTGTTGGCATCTTTTGGAGTGCTTGACTCATAGATGTAACTAGTTACGCTTGATCAAGTCCATTAGCAATTCTGTTGTATTATATTCCCATGAAGTGGGAATTGTGTGTCTGAGTGTCACATCTTACTTAAAGTTATTGTAGAGCATCTTACGCTACATATTAATACGTAAACAAACTAATAAAAATAAGTTATAATCACAACATATACGATCCCTATGGATAAACGCATAATGTTATGGTTACGAACCCAAATTAAGCTGCAGAAAATTTCTTTAATTTCAATGATTTTTTTAAATAATAAGTTATTTAACTATAATTTAAAAAATCATATTTGTGATTAGATTTCAATAATATTTATTGTCTCTTATCCAGTGCTATAAATTTTAATTGTAAGTAGTGTTTTATATTTGAAAAATTTTATTTACAGATATTGTATTTATGGATAAAGAGTTATTAATAGAAACTGCTTATTCTGCCCAATTTTTTAAATATATGTATGGGCCGTTTTTACTATAGAAATAAGTGAAAGACTCTTAAAACAAATATCAAAACTTAAAAAAAAATTAGAACAATTGTAAGTATGGGACAGAGAAGTTACGTTAAGAATTATTTTAAATCTGTCAGATAATAAACAGCTTTCTATAAAGGAATAAAATCAAACAGAATGTTGAATTCTGCATACGCATATATTAAAAAAAGATTATTCGAAATTGAAATTTTCAAAAAGATTAGTCATACAGCTTAGAGGAGGAAAAGACATCACACGCAAAACCGAGGGTCGTATCTGGAATCAAATCTCTACCATTTTACCAACTGAGCCGTTTAAGCTTAAAGCTTTGAAGGATGTTACTTTGTTTTTTCTATTTAACTCTTTAGCTGATTAAAATGTTTATTGGTAGTTAATTTAACATTTCTCCAAAGAAAATTTACAGTTTTTAAAGTGGTTATTAGATCAATGAGTAAACAATGAAATTACAGTAAACTGACATCAAAATTTATAATACTAAAATATATGAAATTTTTTTTGTTAGAAATAAAATTCTGTATCTATATAGCTGGAATGAAGATAAAGGAGCGAAAAATCTAAAAAAAATGGTGCAAGTATTTATTATCAATAAACAACTTTTGATACTTCGTTTTATTTGATAGAGCAACTTAAAAAAAAAATTCTGTGCTTTTCCGATCCACCTCATCTTTCATGGAAATGGTGATTACAAGACGATATTAAACCAGGAGAAATTCACGATTGTGAATATTTTGTATCTAGTGTTCTAGACAGTAGGATAAGCCGAAGCAGGGCTTGAATTTATGAATACATTTATTTAAATTACCGCACAGAAATATTTGGCAAAGTTCCAGAATGTATCTCACTTCATTGTATACATTACTTCAATTTGTACATTTGATTGCTTTTTAAAATCAGTAGCAGACAAGTTTACGAAACCAATTATCTTTTTTGTAATAAAATAAAAGAAATAATAAAGTAAATATCGTATTAAGTAAATGCAGCTTATCTAAATCTTCAAACAGCAGAGGAAATACAGTTGTTGAAAGAAAGAAAAATTGCTTTCATTATCTAACATATTCATCATTAACAACAAAATTCGATGAATGCATTAAAATCTTTAAACTGGTTTCTTTAATCATGTGACAAGAATTTTTATAAGATATATTTATCTACAAACTGTATTTCAATTTATACTAAAAATCCTTCCAAAATATAATGCTTGAAATGCAAAAATTAAACACTGTTTTTCATTGAGGAGCATGGTGAATTAAAATATATATGTTAGTATTTGTATGAAAAATAGAAGCATGATAAAGTTATATTCTTTTGATGAAAATTAGATTTGAACAGATATTTATTAAATTCATAAGTGCTAATTTGGATTTTAAAAAATTCAGTTCTGTTTTTAAATAAGCTTTTTACTTGATAAATAATTCTACAAAATTATTTCTAACTCATATCACAAAAAAATCTAGAAGGCATTATTATACATTTGCAATCTTTGCTTTTTTATGTATTGAAAAATTATCTATTAATTATCTATTATTATCTAATTATATGCCTTTGACAATACGAAATAATCAGAAAAAATTATAATTTGATAAAAATCGTACGTATGTCTTAAAGTTTAATATCGTCAAATATTTGGGAGATAATTTTGGCCTGGTGTAATTTGAACGGTGGTATGTTTGGAAAAGACGCGTCGTTTTCCTTTGAAATAATTGAAAACAACTTCTTTCTCTACATCAAAACGAACGCATTTTCTAATTGGTACTGAATCCAGTTCACTGCTATTTAATTCTTACGAATCCTGAAGACTCGTTAAGATTCAAATTATCCTTCATTTGGGTAATCTCTTTGGGAAATTTAATAATTCGCGAAGAGAAGGGATTTTGATTGCAGTTATGGAGGAAACCAAATACTCCGCTGGAAATTTGACTACTTGGATCAATACTGATTTTTTTATTCCATCGTTCAAAATGGAGAGTCATTAAGAGAATGGCAACAGTTTGAAAAGTAGATTTCTTTCATAATGCACAAGATCTCTCTGGTGGAAAAGTACTTTTTAGCTTGGCAAAAAGTTATTAATGGAATTAGAATTTAAATTTTAAGAAAAGACTACACGTTAATATGAGTTGATGGGGAAACGCTGAAATAAAATTTAATTCATTAGATATTTGTAGAAAATATCGTTGAAAGAAAAAAAATATCGCATACAACATCTTATTATCCAAAATGAATTGTATTTGAGAATATTATTTTATTCTGCGTCATATATTTGATGACATTATTATTTTAATCAAAAATTTAACTTTCAGAAAATATTTCTCTAACAGAAATTAAGTTTGATATTAACTGTATAAACTGTTTTTTGAATAATTACTAATATAGCATAGGTTAATATATAATTTGAGATAATTCAAATCCCGACGGACAATTTTTTTCTGAAATTAACTCATGATTAATAATTTTGAATGCTTTTTTTATTTATTATGTATTATTAAATGAATGTTATAGCTGACTATTGCCTTCAGCTCACATCATTTATACATGAAAAATGTATTTAATTTGAAGATGATACGTGATTTTTTTTCTTTACTTTTCTTGCTTTACCTATAGTAACTGAATAAGATTTTTTACTCATTTTCTGAGGAATAGGGTGGTGCTTTCGATGGCAAAACACTGTTTTAACATTTTCAAATCTTAAATATCAATTAATTTAATAATACTTTGTAAGCCGACATCCGAGAGAGAATTTGAAAAAGCATTACATTTTATAAGTAGAAACAATTCTACTTATTCTTTTTATTAATATACAAATTAATGTACAAACTTTACATCCGTCTATTTTGAAATATTTTAGAGTTCGAAAGAGATTTCATAAGCAGATAAACTGCTTCTAAACAACCTTCTTACTTGAATGATATATTATCGCATCTTTGTTAAAACATATGACAAATTACTCATATTATATCCTGAAATATAATGGTATGGCGCTGGTAAATTTAAAAATGCAAAACATTAGAAATTTCAGGAAAGTAATGGAAAAATAATTAATAATAATTATCATACTATTTTTGAGTATAACACAAATATTATAAATAATAATAACCTATACAATATTTAAGATTTTTGCTTTATTGGTTCCCTATTATGAATCAGGTCAAATAATATTAATCTATGAGCTATCCCAGTAAATATTAAATTTTGTAGAGAAAAACAAAATATTCCATCAGTTTTTTGACGTAATTAATTTCAATTTTCGAAGTTGAAAACTTCAAAAACATATTCGTAAATGTTGAACTAATTTTTATTTTTTAAAAAAAGTAATTGAATTGAACCATGAGTAGTATATAAAAAGTTTCAAACCTATTATTATTAAAATCTGATGATTCAATAATCTTATTATTTTGAAAATTTTATCTGTGAATCTGAATTTGTTGATACTTTAAGCTAACTTATTCTTATTCTCACTAAATTATATGCTAACAATACATTCTGTTCCCCATTATATTAGAAAAGATTCTAATTCCAAGAAATTTGATTTGAAGCTCATCAAAAAGAAACGTTGATTTGTTTTTTTAATGAACATAAATAGAGTTATTTGAAATTTACCGAATCGTATAAAATCACTCTGTTTACTATAAAAAAGTTTTTCTTACAAACCATTGGAGAATTTATGAACATATTACTTTCTCTATTATCCGGAACGATTTGAAAGCGCTACTGAGAATATTCTAAATGGCGTAAAGGAAGTAAACAAGTTTCCAGTCGAAAAGCTGTGACCTATAGTGTTTTGAGCCAAATTTATTTGGCAAGGCCCCCTTATCCAACGGGTATCTAAATATAATCCTCCTTGGCGTCGTTAACATATCTTCCCGCTTTCGAACTTTAGTCACGAAGTTCTAGATGTTTGGAAGGGAAATGAAATTAATTTCCAATGAGAAATGAAGAGCTTGATTTCGAATAACATTTCATCTATTGAATCATTAGTGGAGTGGCAAATTCATCTTTACTTCTCCTAAGTCAGATAATGCGCAGACATCTGGTTGGGCAGATATTCGAACTGCTTTGCTTATCACTGAAAGCATTCGGGATAATACCGAACTGAGTCGCCAAATAAATTTGTAGGGAATAAACTCACCATTATCTCGATACGCATTTCAGAATTCAGACATCATGCAAGCAGAATTGACATAAAGTTTACATTTCCGATTGAGTTCTGTTTCAGAACATGATATAGTATTATGTAATGGTTCAAAATATTTTCAAAAGAAAACAGAAATAGGCAGAAAAATAACAAATCATGATGATAAAATTTTGCAGTCATTAAAAACTGAAATTTCTGTTTTTGATGATTGCGAAAAATTAATTAAGCCGATATTACTTTTGCTGATGATTGTGAAAAATTAATTAAGCCAAAATTACTCTTTCCGAGAATGATGTTTGATTGAGTGATGATGATTGAATGATGTTCCGAGGCTGATGTTTAATGCAAACTAATGAAAAAAAAAAATTAAACGAATATTTGATATTTCCAAATTCACATGTACAATTCCAATGAACTCAGTATTGTTTATCACTACGAATTATTATGTCCATTTATTAATTTTATTTTTTAGTATTGATTTTGGATAAAAGCGAATGAATGAGAGGGCATATTGCAAAGAAAGGAATGAAAATATAAAGTATCTTCGTTAAAATAGAATTTTTTAAAAAATTGTTTAATTTTAAAAACCAAATATGAAGTTATCTTGCACGTATGGATGTAAGAATAAAAATAAATGACTTCCTTATCTAATTTACTACGCAGATCAGTAATGTATAACTTATAGGGATAGGAACTAAAATGCTTAAGTTAAAATGAAATAGGTAGTTGAAAGAGAATATAAATAGGGGCTTGATGAAAAAAATGTTCTATTTCAATAAAATTCTCAAAAACTCATCAACATATGATAGTGTATTGATATAAATTATTTTTCATTTGAAATTATTAGGATAATTCAGATTGATGCGGGCACAAATTCGCAAAGCCATTACCTTAATATAAAGCATGGGGACTTTTTGAAGTAATTCATTAAGGAAGCGAAGGTATATTTCAAAGAAGAGTAAGTGAATATTCTACTTTAAACTGAGTAAGAATTTGATGAAAATAGCTCATGTTGATGTGCAGTATACTTTCTAGAGTCATTTTTGCTTTATTAAAAAATATTTTTTGAGATTTGCACCGTATTTTTGTTACTTTTAAAGTTTGAAAGAATTTTGATTTCTAAGATAATTCTGAAAATTAATTACGTATTTGTTAAACCTATTTGCGATTGCAATATTTTAGCATTTTTTATAGAAAGGTCTCACTTTAAACGGGTATCAAGAAATATTACAAAATTAACTATTTAGTGATTTGAATTTGATAAATTACCAACTAAATATTTAAAATAATAGTACAAAAGAAAACATTTTGACAGAAATACTGTAAAAAAATAAAAGAGAAAGAGAACAATTGGCTTTTATTTTTTAAATTCTTTGTGTGGAATTAAATTCTGGGAAAGTGTTTTATGTAAACTGAAACTGACTTACATTCTTATTCTCAAATGGTGCCCAGAGCTCCCCTTTTTCACAAGATGTGCGGGAGCATGAATGGGCTTTTATAAATTTGTTCTCTGCTTCTGCAACTGTATCAAAAAAGGATATTTGGTTTTGACAGGTTGAATATTTTTGTATGTTTTTTCATGCGGTTGCTGACATTCCCAATTTGATAAAAATTATATAAGCACGATTTAAAGATCTCAAAGATAGCTCACGATACAAATGTTTGATATAAAAACAAACAAATATTTAGAAAAAGAATTTGATTTTTCCATCTTTATAAACACCTTACCTTCTATTTAACTGCCATAAATATCGGGGAATTATCAGTTTCTTTGTTGGTTAACACATTAAAGGCGGGAGATCTCGACGAAAGTACGCTAGGTAACGCGGATCAAATCGTAGTACTACAACTCCCGCCTTTAATGTGATAACTAGACTTTTATCGTCAAAAATAGGGAAGGGATGGATAATAGTAAAGTGCCAAACCGAGGATTTACTACTACCTGATTTTGTGTTCCCTAAACGTTCTGATCTTTTAATTTCTCTTATGTAAAATTATTTCAAAATAAACTTACACGAGAATTTCTCCATGTATATAATATTTCTGCGTATTAAAACTATATACGCGTGTGAAGTTATTGCTTTATTTGAAAGCTTCTAATTTGAAGGGAAAAACTTTCCCTTTAGTAAATGGAACAAGCAATGTTTTCAACAAATGGTACACATTTCTTTTATGAGGTAGAATACTGCATTTTGCCTCTGCTTTATACACCTGTTTTCGCCAGCTCATTACTATACAGCTGTTAGCCAAACAATATGTATTGGCTAATTTTATAAAACTAAAAATTAAAACATTTTAATTTATACATACTTAATACATAACAAAACTAAAATTTTATAAACCAGTATTCATGTTGCTATGTGAGTATATAAATTTTCAAAGATATTTGTTTTAAAACCTTTCCAATTGTATTTTATTATAGTCGGCAGATCATTTACTGTAACTATTCTGAATCCATTACTGAAAGAGTATTCTTGTATCAGTAACGGATACAAGAACTCTCGACAGTATTAAATGTTTTTGATTCATTGATGAATGAAAGAATGATTTCAGATTTTGATTGCAAGTTTTTTTGAGAAATCTACCGATTTAATGTTGATTGCGCTCGTTAACAAAAGGCGTGAAATACGTATCAGAACTTATTCAAACTTTGAGCAAATTTAAATATTTAAAATCAGTTTAATGATTAAAAGATATTGTATCAACTTCTTTGATTAAAATCGAAATTATTTTTTTTCTTTACATTTTTGTGTTTAAAGACGATATTTCATAGTCCAAAAATTCATATTATGTACAATTTATAATGCAGTTTCCATCAATCAGCTATAATTCGTATTCAGAATTTTAAAAAATTCTTTCGACTATTTACAGCAAAATCATCAGTTGGCCTTTGTACAAAAAACATCTAAAATACCCAGAAGCAGGCAAAGAATATCTTATGTTAAAATATAAATAAAATTTTGTGTACATACTCATTTTCTTTGAAAAATTGAATTATTAAATTTATATATTTTAACTCATGCATGTGTCAATTTTAAACGTTATTCTACATTGTCATCAGCAAATTTAATTCGTTGAGCATGATTCATACACTTCATTTAAAAATGTTTTAATAAGATGAAATGTCTTAATTCAATTCAAATAATTAAATTGCATTTTTTATTTTAATAAGTTTAAAAATTTAATTTAGCTTAATGGTGTAATATGAAAATTATGCTCAATTGGTGAATTAAAACTATGTTTGAACGTTTTATAGTTGAGATTTTCGAAACGTGTCGCATTTTATTCTAAAAAATCATGAAATGGATGATTTAAATACAAGAAAGAAAAATACGAAAATGATTTTTTCTCAGTTTAGGTTTTCGTCACTTTTATTCCATTTTCAAATAAATGCAATAAAATTCTTTCATAAAATATTTAATTTAGACAATATTACAGAGATTTAAAAACAAATAAATATTCCCATAAATATTGAGGGGTAAAAAAGGGAAATAATGTACTTGTTCTTTTCTAAACTTCTGATACCCCTGAAATATCTAAAATAATACTGTACAACTATTATAAGAAATCCAATCAGAAAAACATCTAATAAGCAAATCGTATTAACTAATGTGTAAAATTAATAGTTAATAATTTCGACATTTTGTTAATAACGAGGAATTATTTCATTAATAAGAACGAAAAAATATTTATAAATCTACCAATTTTTCAGTACTATTTTAAAAATATGATGAAAATTGCAGTCATTTTTGAGCAAAACTTATAAATTATTATTAAAAGTCATTAATAAATTTATGTCTTCATATATTAGATCGAAAAAAATAAGCTTATCTTTATTTCATTAAACAAAAGTAGTAAAAAGATAAAGATTCAACCGAGTTCTCACAAAACAAGTTATTATCATTCGTACGCTATTGAGTATCAATTTTCTTTTTCACATCATGCTGTTTACAGTAAAACACATTGAATCTTGATAACGAATTCAGTCTCCAACCAATAGGAACTGAAAGGTTTTTGTGACGTAATATCTCTCTGGCTGCATTAATCATCGGTAACGGTAGGCCCACTATCAGCCACAGGTGCGATCATTGGATGTCAGCATCAAATGACGCATTTCTACCTTCCCTATTACTCCTCCTTCAAAGAAAGCCGCTTTTCGACGGTAAGGTAGTTAACATTCCCTCGCCCAATTAGTTCAAGGCCCTCACAGAATCTTATCCCATTTCAGATTATCCCTTGCTAGTTAGATATTCAATATATCTGTTCCCCGTAAGACCACCAGGGGTTTGTATCCCATATACTTCATTTTTTTTGCCTACCTGGTAGCTATGCAAGTACTATGCTTTCAATAATTGAATACTTCTTGCCCGGTTGTTATAACAATTTTGAGGAGTGAGGCAAATTTATAAGAGTCATTAAATGTCGGTTTGGCAGTCCAATCAAATTATATATATATATATATATATATTGAATACTTCTTTCAGATTTTCGTCGTGTTTCCAAAAGTTATTTCTTTTAAAGTACTTTAATAAGCCTTGCTAAAGGATATTTTCACAAAGGAAACAGCGCGGTCTGAATATGATGAAAATTAAATATATAGCAATGATTAAAATTGGCGCCGTAACAGGATATTTTTCTTGAATACTAAGAGTAACAAAATACCAAATACATATTTTAAATTTATTTCTCTTAAATCTCTTTAAATATTCTAGCTTATTTTTGTCAGCTAATGTGCATATTTGTATGCATGGTGGACATTTAAAAATCTATTTGGAAGCAATTTTAGTGAAAAGTATTTTTGCATAAACTTCTGACTGATAAAAAACACCAGCAAAATATTAAAAAAATTAGATCGAATTTAAAAGAGGAGTTTTAAATTATTAGCATATCAAATTTCTTTTCAATTTTTTTTTCAAGAAAGTGAATATTGAGATAAAAACAAACGAGATTGAAAATGATGGAAGTCGATTCAATAATTATGAAATTATTTAAAAAAGATAATTACTTCGCTTACTTATAATACTTATACTGCCAAATAGTATTTGACTGCTGAATTAACTGATCTGAACTTATAAAACCAACACAAGAACACAAGAAAATTTATGTAATATTGTTTTTTTTTATTGAGATCAAATTCCAAAATTTATTTATATACTCTTAGTGAAATATAAATAGCATTAGTCTAGAATTAAATCTGCTTTTCAATAAGTCTACAAAAGCAACAAAAAATTCTTTTTAATAAATAAAGCATTACCTTTCTTTTTAAAAAAACTGGATAAAGGAGAATAGCTTGGATATTATATTAATTTAAGATATAAATACAAAGCTACGAGATGAAGTACGAAAACGATGGGCAACTGTTATATATCTTGGATGTAGGTGTTAATAACATATAGAATAATTTTGCAAGCTGATAAAGTTACAATGTTAAAACGATAGTAATATTTTTCAAAAATTTGAATAAGAACCACTTATATTGAATTCTACTTTTATTGAACTATATCACTAAATTGTGAATTATCAACGTTAAATGAATGACAAAATATTGTTTTCCTTCATTATTACCAAAATACTGAAAAGGAGAAATATTAAGGTCCAAATTTCATGTTTTAAACTCTAAATTAGAACAGAAATTGAAATTTCGAAACTATGTTATATTTTATTGCTTATTTTTGCAATTAATGAAGTGACGTAATTTCAAATATTTAAAATAATCAGCAGAAATCAACTTTCAGACGATGGAGTCCGGCACAGAAATATAAAGCTGTTGAAGGAAAATCGAAGACGTTTTATTCGCGGATAAATTTTTACGAAAAGAAGATCAAATAATATATTAAAGCTTCAAATGTTACCAAGGGGATTGGTAGGAAAGCAATTTATTCTGAAAATAATTATATTTAAATCAATTTTATTACTGTATGAAAAGAATGAGAAATCTTCAGATCAACTTGAGACTTCCTGTGTAATTCAGTGTTTCATCAACTAGGCTCGAAATACTACCACCTTAATTTCACCAAACAAACTAGGAATCGAATGCTACAAAAAAATCGACTTATCCAACATACTTATCCCAATTTTGCCTCCTAGCCAACAGCTGTTCAAAGGAGTAGATAGATACCCATACGTGTTTTCTCCAAGTTATCCTGACTTCCAGAATCTGAAATCGCATATTTATTGGTTTTATCTATCCCTGAATGCGTTATAGGAGGGGAAAAAACTGATTCGAACTTGTGGCAAATCAATTGATCTTTCTAAGGACGGCGAATCAACTTAATGATGACTGCTTTCAATGAATTCCGCTACGCCGTTTGCTTTCAGCTGGTTAGAGAATTTCCGGAATAAATGTCAGATATCATGCAGACTATTTGTTCTCTTCTTTAAACAAATTATATTTGGTTGATTAAGAAATGGTTTCATGAGAAGGTTATTTTTATCCGTTATAGTGGTTGGTTAAAATATTAAGAAACAAAACTCTAAGTTATTTAAAATGACAAATGTTTGATTAATACATTTCTCATATAATTCCGAGAAGCAGTATAATTTAAATGAGCTTTGAAATGAGAATGAAATTTTTGTACGATTTTTAACACGTTGGTTGCAGAGTGAGTAACTCGTGACTCATACCTATTATCTAAGTAGAGATTTATTAGAGATTCAGGGATAACAAAGAGTGTGACTCACGCCTCTTATCAAATTAGATAACTCATTATAATTCAGAGATAGCAAAGAAGAATGTAACTCACACCTATTATCTAATTAGAAAACTCCTATTATAATTCAGGGATAGTAAATAGCTATCTAATTAGACAAATGCTCCAGATCATAAGCTTACACCATGGCAATGAAACATGCTAAACTGGGTAACATCTAAATATAATTTAAAAATATTTCATTAAAAGAAAGTTTGATTTATCGTTGCTTAAAAATGCTTGTATCTGAAGGTACTATTTTAAAGTAATAAAAACAAAATGTGAGTGTTTTCACACTGTAGAGAACAGTAGAAAGTCGTTTGGTTTTCCTTTATTGTTTTTCCATTACGGTGCACATTGATGTGACATGCTGAAGGAATATCACAGATAAAACAATGAAGTAGTTGATTTCTTTTTTAGAAATTCATTTTCAGGAATTTAAATTGAAAATTTCCGTTTTATATAAATCTCAAGAAGAAGTGATTGAGTTGCAGTTTTATTTCTGGAATAACTAAACAACAGCCGCTTGAATTGATTGAGAATAATGATCAATGTTGCAGATTGATTAAATTATTTTTATTTAATTGATTCAGTCTTACAATGATCAGCATTCACAAATAATTTCACTAATCAAAACAATAATATGAAAACTTTGGTTTGTTAAATGGATTGTATGACAATTAAAATTGAAAATATTTTATTACAATATAAAAGCAAGTTGACGATTATTTGAATTGTCAAATGAAAAACTGAAGCATTTTTCGTTTTCTTATTCTTTAAATACTGGAAATGTATTTTCCTTTCATGAAAACAGACTCATTTCATGTTTATCAAGGTAGACTTTTGTGATTAATATTTCTCTTTCTTTTTTGTGTACTAGAATTATGAAATTCTATTCACCTTCATTTTTTAATGACAATTCACTATTTTATTATTTTCATATCCAAAAATCCTTAGTTAATTCATTAATTTAATTTAAATTAGAACCCATACCAGTGACACTGTATCGTAGTTAATTACAGAAAAGGTAATTTGAATATTTCGTAATATTTAGAATAATTAACTATAAATTAAAGGGCAGAAAGTAAAAAGATAAATAAATTTTTTCTACTATTTCCTTATGCTAAATACTTAAAAAAATTAAGTATTTTTAGCTGAAGGATTTCAACAAATACTGTGAACTAGATGGGATTTTCTTTGTATCTTTGCTAATTAATCTACTTGTAATAGCAGTAGAAATTCTTTATTTATGAAAAGAAAAATCTCCTCCTCCACCATTTTTCTTCTTCGTTGACTACCCGATAGGTGGCATTATAACACTGAAAAGATTGTTTCAAGAAAGATGCTACTTTAAATAGTCTATAGTTGTCGAAATTCTTATCGACGTTTTTGCATTCATTTTGAAAACTAATATAATAACCGTAATGTTTCTTGTGAATATATTCATCAAATAATTCTAAATGAGATTTTAGTTAAGTACTAAATATGTTATTTGAAATAAAGGTGAGCTGTAGGGACTTATGAGATGAAGAGGAATGCAAAGAATTCGTGCCTCTGATCTGCATTGCTTCAATTTTTACTTTTTATTATAAGAAAGCATTTTCAAAACTCGACTTTTGTACGTATTTCCAGGATAAAAGCTGAATAAAAAAATCAAAAGACGGAAATGAACAAATGTTTTGAACTTTCTAGCATAAGAAGATTTTCAAATTTTGGACGTTTCTAGTATAAGAAGATACGAGTTTTGGAAGTATTTCCATATTCGAAGCGACATTAAAAAGTCAAAAGGAGGAAATGTTGAATTTTTTTGCAAAAATAGGAAGAAAATATATGTTTTAAATGAAATACTGAAAGGAACACACAGCCCAAAGATTTATGGGAAGACGGTATATTCCATTTCGTTGCGTGGAAATTAGCATAAAGAATTGACATTGAAAACTTTATTAAGGAAAAAAATATTAAAGCTCCTATTTCATGGTCTGGGGTTTGTCTTGTTTTGATTGCTTCCTATTGCTATAGATGGCTTGATTACACATTTTCTTCTTAATAATCTTCCTAAATGTTTTTCATATTGTTGCCTTTTCAAGTGTTGACTTTTAATCAATTTTTGCCTTGGTTTATCTTATTTCGAACTTTTCTTGTCTATGTTAAAAAATCAGTATTTCTTAGAATTTTTGATTTTCTTTTTTTTACTGTGCAAACGAAAGTTTTATTTGACCATGAACTGAGTATTAAGCACGTAGAAATGCAGAAGAACTTAATAAAGGCATCCAAAAGCTCCCCTATTTTCAGTCCTATCTTATTAATATTTTAATTCAATTCCACACCAAGCAAGGCGTCAGCGTAATGTAAATTCTATCCCTATCAGTTGTCAAAGCAATGCGATAATGAGCGAAACAATAACAATATGAATAAAAAATGAACAGAGAGTATGGAATTTTTTTTCTCAGCCCGTAGCGTGGCATTGGAACAGTTCATATTTTTTTCTCCGTGACACGACACATATAAATAAACAGCGTAGCTGCTTTACAGGTAGAAAAAAACATCTCGAGTAAGAAAGAGAGAGAATGACCTCGAAACTTTAGACGCAAAGCCATAGCTTATTTTGTTGAAATTCATGATGACAGGGAAGTATTGTGTTTTGACAAATAAGAAGAATTCTATTCGAATGCGCGCTTCTCAAAACATGCACAGCTCTAGTTTACCATCGCTTAGAGATCAAGCTGAAAGACGAGCCACACAGAATGAAATGGATTCGCTTTGAAAATGATAGTTTTTACCTTATTTCTTAATTTTTTGCATTTCACTTGATTTATTTCTGCTTTGGAAACAATTTTTCACTCACTTCCTGATATGCTAAAGCTTCGAAATTTTGTATAGCTGTCTAAAACTTTTGTACAACTGTCTAACACTTTTGTAGTCTAGATAACACATTTCACAAATGTTAGTAAAATTGAATTATTAGTTAACGTATAATTATAATTGTGAATATTTGCATTAATAGTTTGAATGTAATTGAATTTTGGCTCAAATGAAAAAAAAATTGATTGTAAGATTCCAGGAATTACAAATTAAAACTAAAGTTCCGAAATTTTGTACAACTGTCTCCTCTTGATGACAACGCATTTCGCAAATGCTATCAAAATTGAATAATCAATTAAGGGTGATTATTGATAATCTGAATTATCTGTCAATGGTAAATATGTAATTAAATTTTGATCCGAATGAAAAAATGATTGTAATATTCTAGGAATTACAAATTAAATACTAAACAATAGAAGTATTCAACACAGAATTAACTGCTGCTTTTTAGTCTTCTAATACAAATCATGTTTTTTAAAATCTATTTTTTTTAAATTTATTTTTAATTGGGATCACGTTAATATGAGGAGTGAAGAAGCTGTATTCAAATTTCCTAATTTAAACTGCTTCAGTAAGAAGAATACTCAAATTTGGATGTAGGAATTTAAAATTTTACAAATTGGAATTGTTTAATATTTTAATATGGTAATAATATAAATTGTCAAAAAAACCTATTTAAAGTATCTACTTTATTTTGTTTATTCTTCCTAACAGAAAGAAAGATACAGCACGAGTATCGAAAACTTATTAATTTCTTAAATTTGATAATTACCAAAGAAAGTATAATCAGTTTCATTATATCGTTGATTACAAATTTGGTGCTAGAATATGGAAAATTCAGCAATAATCTAAAAAAAATATAAATAATAAAATTAGAGCGTGTACTTTTGTGTAAATAAAAGCAGGCAACTTGTACCTGAAAATTTAAGCAATGAGTTAGATACAAATTTGATCAATGAGTGCTACACAAAAGTTGTGCGTTGAATCCATCTTAGCAAGATTATGGGATTTCCCATCATAACATTCAGTGAACAAAAAATTCTACTCAAAATAGGTGTACTGTAATTTGGTTGTTGCTGGCAACCATGCGTGATGATGAAAGTAGATTTCAAAAAATTCAAATGTCACGATCATTATAGAGCGTTTGAACTTATCATTCCGTAGTTTGTTGTGATTGGAAGAAATATGCGATTCCTTGAATATATTTTATAATTAATCTGAGATTTGTTTGCTAATAAAAGCGATAATGTGAGGACAAATTTAGAAGAGTGGGGCACTGAAGATTTTGTACTGACCTTAACAAGTGAATTTGCATTTCCTTCACACAGTTTTTTAAAAATTATTTTACATTTATATTAGGATTTTTTAAACATTTTTTTTATTTAATATAGAGCATGAATTGTATAACCCTGATTTATTTAACAAAAAAATTATGCCAAGAAGGATCAAGCTAACTATATATTTTGATGAAGAAGACCAATAGAAGCAATTTTAGAAACAGATTTTTTGAATGAATGAAAATGGTCTAAAATATAACAATAATATTTAAATGTAAAGAGAGTAAGTATAAAAAAATTATGCAAATAATTACTTGGCTATAATTCGCTTTGTACTACTTTTTCTTACCATCTGAGAGGTGAAACATTATAGTATTAATTATGAATGATTCTTCAGACGCGCGAAAAACTGATTAACTAAGCAGAGAATCGTGAGAGAAGGCAAGTATCTTCTCTTAGGAGTTTTTTTAAAGGATACTTTATATTCAAATAATAATTAAGAATATATTTTCTTTATCATCGTGCAGTTTTATACAATTACAATTAAGGTAAATGGCGGGACATGGATTCTGTAATGGACGCAAAAATGTGACAATGAAAAATTGATTCCAATAAAATAGCTCAAACTGAAATATGCTCTTTTACAATGTAGAATTTATTCCAAAAATGATATGAATTCTTTCCTTTTCAAAGGAAATATTCGAATAAATTCCAACGGAAATACATTTTATAAACCCCAATTGAAAAGTTATTTTTTCACTCTCTTCCGGTATGTGTATAAGATAGAGAATAGGAAAGCTGCCTTTCTGTAATGCTCAATTATTTCTGTTGACTGGCAGTTAAGGACATGGAATGTAGAATTAGGAAAATCCGATGGAAAAGGAATTTTACATAACAGAGCTATTGCAACATCGAGGGATTATTTTATATATTTTCAATCGGAAAGGAATATAATTTCAAAGTTCTTACACAATTGTATATATGTGACTAGTTCCTTTTCTAGATAAATGCTATTTTGTATTCGATTTATGTATTATTCATGTTCTATTGGATTAGTGTTATGAAATTTTTCACATTTGTTTATTTTCTTTGAAAATATGCTATCTTCAAAATTCAATTACTGGTTAACCGAACCATTTAATCAAATTTTAATTCTATACAAATGATAGAAATTCGCAATGATTTGGGGAATTTTTTTCTATATTCCAAAATATTTAAAATAAAAAAACTTTAAATTTGCATTTTAAAAAATGGAAAATAATAAAAATTCTTACATTTTAATATATTCATAAAAGTGTTTTGAAAAATATTAGTTAAATACATTAGAATCTATATCTGTAAAGTTATAAAAAAGTCTGAATTATTCTCAGTAAATGCATTAAGGTATTCGGCATTTCCTTAATTTGGTTTTAAAAAACAATGAAAGAGTAAGTTAGGGTCTTTTAAACTTTCTCTCACAATTTTTTTTTTCAAATTATTTTAACATGGCAATTCTTTATACTAGGAAACATATGAAGCATTTCTCTTTCAAATGCATATAATATTAGAAATGCAAGGCATTGATGCAGTTCTCATATTACGAAATGTAAGGTTTCAAGGGACACATTTTTTCTACATATTTTTTGACTCTAGCTCAGTTAATGAAGAGTTTATTTTTTTAAATTAAATTTTACATCTTAAATATTTACTTGCTTCAGCTTCAAACTGACGGTTTTTATAATATGGTCTATGCAATTAAGCTTGATCTTTACACATCTTCTCTTCTGTATTAAGTGATTCCATTAAGACTTTATATTAATTGAAAATTGTTAATAATTACTCAATCAACTATAATGCTAATAATACGGTTTATATGTTCTGTATTTAAAATCTTACAACTATAAGGTTTCTATTCTAACAGACATCTTGACTAAGAAATAAATATTTTAAAAAAGCGAATACTTTCAATATTCATGGAATTTAAGTGTCTAATATTTTATAAATCTAATTTATAATCTGGAAGAAACTGAAAGGTAACACCTATCAAAAGGTCATGTTATATATATTTTTTGATAGCGGTTTTGAAAATTTAATTTAAATCATTTAGCTGTTGAAAGCTCAAATTTTTTTTTCTATCGGCATAAATGGTGAAGATATTTCATTTTACACTTATATTGATTTTGTGTTGTTAAAGTTAGACTTGTATAAATATCTAATTTATAATGCTTAATATTAAAATGTTTTTTGAAAGCGTTGGTAAAGATAAATAAGTTTCGAATAAAATTTGATCCTCATTTCATTTTTATTTTTCAATCTTAATGAACGAGAAATGTTAAGTAGTTGCGCATTTCGTATTAATAGTCTTATAACTAGAAAAATCAATATTTAGGGCAATAAAATGTAGCTATTTTAATATGAATGAAGTAAATTTGTGAGACACTCTACAGAACTTAAATTAGAAATCGCATTTTTTCTCATTTTGCTCAATTTAGTTTTAAATTGGATTTCTTATTGGAGATACGTCACATTACATGAAAATTCAATTCAAAAATCCCCCTTTCAAAATCATTCTAAAGTTTGTTTAATAGCAACTAAGTTTACAAAGACGAAACTTACTCCAATTATATAGTAATGCCAATTCTCATTTAAAACAATATGCAGCAATGTAAGGCAGTTTAAATGTACTAAATTTTGAGTACAAGTATTAAACAGGAGTAATTGATTTTGATAAATATGCCAAAATTTTAATTTCATTGCTATACTGATTCGGCAATCAATAATACGAAAGGTAAATGATCTAAAAGTTTTGATATTGATGACAAACTAGATTCGCAATAATTAAATGTTTTGTTTCTGATAATGACTCGGAAAGAGAATATCATTGAAAAATCAAATTTCAAGTCCATAACATCATAGCATCATAATAAATTTATACAAAAGGAAAGCAGCTATGTATTTTTTTTAAATCTGAAAAATTGCAAATTCCTTGAATAATGATCAAAAGGAAGTTTTGAAAAATTAAATGAAAAAAATTATCAAGCTAAAATAGGATTTTTTTTTTACAATTTAAAATTATTATATAATGGTTTTTGTGCGATAATTATGTCCAGAATTATGTTATTTCTATGTTAAATTCATAATGAATTAAAATTTTTATTAAACTTTTTATGATTCTATCTTCAACAGCTTGATTTGATTAAAAAGTCAAATTTTGATTCACAACAATACGAAAATTAATTGTTTACAAAAATTTCGTTGTTAAATTTTTATAATTCTAATTTATGCGTAATTACTAACAGCGAATCACAATGTTTATCAACAATTGATTATTATAATGCTTTGCATCGATTGAGGTAAGAGATATGCAATAAAAATTTGAAAGAAAATCCTGGGTGGTTTGGATGCCTGAAGTTTACAAATATTGTGTTTGAAAACATTTGGAAATTGACATTGGCATACTTCCCTACTTTGACCTATATAATGTGATATTTTTATGAAAGGAAATAAGAAATAGACCCATCATTATTAAAGAGATCCAGTCGCCAGAAACAAGTTAGCTTATCCAATATTCTGGTTTTCTTTTATATTGTGTTTCTATGAAAATTAAAGCTTTTCTTTCTTTGAGTTCCACATAAAGTAAGAGCTTGTTTATTTAGTTCGTGCCACGCATTTCAGTTTCATTCAATTGTTGTAGAGCTTTACATTCTTTTGCATAATTCCAGAAGGAGCACGTCTTTTTTTATGTATATTTTGATGAGGTAATATATGCCGTATAATTGATATCTATATGTTTCAATAATAACTTATTTTTGAAAAGCTTTAAGAAATAAGAATTCATGAAGATCAGAAAAAAAGAGTGGATAGAATAAAATGATTATTTAGAAAGAAGTAGAAAAAAAATTCAATTCAAGTAGATTTGGGTGAGGAATTTAAAAATAAGCTTTATGAGTGCAGTGTGTTATATGCTTCCGAAATGAGTAAAAAAAATGCTCTTTTTTACAATAAAATGCTTTTCAAGAATTTTTGGGCAACAAGTGAGTTGTAAAAGGAGATTTAAATTGAAATTTCTATTAATGCCATTGTATTCTGAATATAATGTTAAAAATAAATAATAATAAAATTGCTAAAAATAATCCGAAACTGAAATGAAAAATGTTTGAAGCTTGTGAATTGATTTCTTCAATGTTATTTAAATATAAATATCTATTTAAGTTTCATACTTAAACGTGTTTTGTGTTTGATGTTAAATCTTCGAAATCTATTATCGTATTGAAATTACTTCTATTTTTGAACTGAGATGTCCATTGTGCCTCAAACTGTGAGCTTGGTTACAAAATCTGGGTTTCAGATTTTATCATACAAGCGCTGTATGCCTAGGCTTGTTACACATTAAATAACATTCTCTCATTGTTGTGGTGTCGATGGTGCTTCTTATAATGGATATTACAAAACTGGGATATATTTAAATGAAATTATATACAGTGATTAAAAAGAATAAAAAACTTCTCGCAAAGCTTGTATATTTATAAGAGAGAGTTTATATAGAGAGCGTGATGTGTATATAAATAGATAAACATACTCTAGACAAGATGCAAAATTTATTGTTTAACCTTTATTTAGCGAGAAATATTTCATGATGAATATTATTAAATGTTGACATGGAAACAAAAATGCAATTCCATAAGCGAATTCTTTAAAACTTATATAGTTCAATTATATTTAATTCACACAATATTGTGAGGGAATTTTTACTTTAGTTAAATATGTAATGAGATTATTATAAATTGTCCTCCACTGAGTATCAAAATAAGCTTTGTGGCTGTAACAAGATTATTACATTAATTTCATCTAATTTACGGAATACTCCGAAGAAATTTCTACTTCAGTTCAATGTATAAAGAGATTATTCTTAACTGCTGTATACAAGTGTTAAAATAAGCTTTTTGGTTTAACAGAAACTAAAATAAATTTTCTCCGAGTTATTGAGTTACATACAAATTAGTTTTAATTTTATAGATTTTCATGAGGCTTTATGGTTAAAAGAATTCTATCCTATTAAGTTTATTGATCTTAATCAAGCCATTAATTGGGCTAGCCAGAACAATCAATGTGCATAACATTTTTATCAATTCTCAAGAAATATAAATTGTTTATTTTCCCAATTTTTGAGTTTGATATGAGTATCAAATTGATCAATTTGAAAAGGAATTTTAGGATTCATTGCGAATCTTTAGAATTTTACTGAATCCAAGGAGTTTATAATTAAATGTAATGCTGTATATACATTAAAAAAAGCTTTATTTGAGAAAAATCGATATAAATGAAATATCTGAATTTGTCTTCTGATAAATCTTATTTAAAAAAAATATCAATAAATATTCAGTTCTGTTTATTTTCATTTGCTCTCTTAAAGGAAGGTAAGATAAATTCGAAATATTAAAATTTTATAAATTACATTATTTTGATATCGAATGAAACTATCATTTCTCACTTTCATTTTTACTAAAAATTTCTAAGAAAATAAAAATTGAAATATCTTTCCATTTGTCTCGGGAATCGTAGATATTCTAGTTTATTATTCTAGTCTGTTTTATATCGTAATTATAATTTATAACCTTTAATGAAAATATTGAAAGCATTTGTGGGTATTTTAAGGAACTCGCATACATTTTTTTTGTTTAGTGAATTCCTTTTTCCTGTTTCAATGAAATAATTACTTCTATATGAAATCTTATTTTAGTGTAATCCTATCACATACAAGAAAACTAAATATAATTTGTAGGATCCTAAAGATGTGTACGTAATTTTCTTCAGTGAATTATCATTATTAAGTTACTGTACGTAAAAATTCAATTAACTCTTAATGAACTTATTTAGTTCACTTATTTTTTGACAATAGCTATTTTTTTTTTATAATGAAAGAGTAGGAATGTTTTGAATTTTATTAGAGATATCACTCATTTCATGCTTCATTTTAGTTATCTATTGAACATTGCTTGAATTAGAGCCTTGTAATTTTTCTAGACTTTTCATATATTTTGTCACGTAATTTGAAGAAACAGTTTAAATAGCCATGCAAAAGAGCAACATAATTTTCTTTTCATAAATATAGTAGTTTTAGTGATTCTGTCTGCTTTTTTCTATTCTAGTTTTGGAATCTAAGTAGAATTGAATAGCAGAATCATAATATTTTATAGTGTAAGACCTAGTGGTCCATAACCTTCTTTGGTATGCATAATAATGAAAGAAAATTTCTGAATCTATGCAGATTACCAGTTATTCTAATTCACTTCTTTTAAGAGATGGAGAAGTACGGATCAAGTTAATACAACAAAAACCTATTATCCCTCTCTCTCCCGGGTTATTTTTGTTATTTTATTTTACTATTATTTTTTCTTATTTATTTGGTTTAAGAAAATATACTACATACTAAGGATTCCATTTGCAGCAATTTTCTCGACACAACGCTTACCATCAAAGTTTAGAAAAGGAATTTGGATGATATGAAATTATTACAGATTTTTGGATTTCTATAAATGTAATAATTTTATTTCGCTGAGAAACTGTGAATGAACAGGAACAAAGAAAAAGAGTCACATTTTAGAACTAATTCCCATTTTCCCATTTCTAAAACGTGGTATGCTGAGCTATTTCTTAGTTATCGATCCTTATAGAGGAAAGGACTTCATTCTTTTTGAATTTCTCAGCTGAGGCCAGAAACGAAATTGAAAGGCGTGTTTGAAAAGAATGGAGATCTCTTGAGAATTCTATTAGATTACGCTGTGTTGAAAGAAAAAAGTTCCATATTATCATTACTGAGCTTAAATAAATGACTGCAAAAAATTTATGCCATTGTGCGATTACGGTACTTCTCTTTTCAGAAAATATTGCATCGAACCATCATCAAAATTAAAAAGATGACATAAATATTGCATCGAAAATTCAATCCTTTCCTTTCGGATTTTCCTCCTTAGATGTTCTGAAATGGGGAGTATGTATTTTTTTCGTATCAATGAGAATACATTTCCCATAAGAACAATTTCTGAAAATTCTGCAGAAAATTGTTTAATTAATGAATTTTTAATGATAATCATAACACAAAGAAAAGTAAAGCACTAACTTTAAATTTAAATTATTATTTATCATTGTGATCTATGTTTATATAACAATTATGCTATATATATAGAATACTATAATACCGAATAAATACAGTTTTATTTATACAAATGCAAATAGAAATAAGTTGAAGAACTCCATTTTTTTACAGTTTTCGTTTTTAGTTTACAAATTGTCCCAATTAAATAAAGTTTTGATCAATTTATGATGAAATTTTACTTTATTCTTTGTAAGTTTAATTCAGAAATTTACAGTTCAAGGAATATTGCATATAGAAGGAAGCTCAAGGAGATGAAAGAATTTGTAATAAAATTCAGAACTATTTAATTATAATTCAAAAACTACTATACCAAGAACTTAGTAATTCCCGTTACAATTCTCGTATGTTTTATAAAAGGAACTATTTATAAAAATGGTTTGAATTAAGAGGTTTGTTTTTGAAGAAAAAACATTGAATCATTTATTTTTTCGTCCCCTTTGTCATATTCTTTTGCTCTAATTTATTCAAACGCTTGTTTCTATTAAGAAGTTTCAGACATTTTCTGTAATATTTATTTTTTATTGAATGTGTTATAAGAAAATGCAAAAGTACCAATGCTGGTAAAGAGTATGAAAACGAAATTCATTAAAAATTGTCATTAAATATATATTTGCAATGAGAAAATCCTAAAAAACGTCGTTCAAACTACAAACAATAACTTGCTATTGTCTGTAAAATTGTTGTCAAGATCCGTTTGATTAAAATTTTATGTTTTCAATATCTCATTTCATTCGTAACTGCTTTTGTTCACTTTATGCTAGTGCAAATTAAGGAGATAATTTGAATTAACTGGAAGTATTCAATATATCCTCTTCCTTCCATAAGCAATATTGGTGAAAAAACTGGAAGGGAAAATCTGAAGACATGGCATTGAAAATATTGTCTTTAAACTCGATGCAGACTATTTCAAATTGCGGATTATCGAAATATTTATATTAGTCGGAAGTGCAATTAAACACTAAGCTCAGTTTATCTTAGTGTATAGGCGTTTTCATAATTCATATTCATCAACAATAAAATATAGGATATGTTATAAAAATGTCGGAAAACGTTAAAGAAAAATGTATTTTGACAACTAAATAAATCTTTTTACATAAAATAATATATGATGTTTCCTTTGATTTGACTCTGTATCTTATGTACTGTTCGAGAAAACAGATTCTTGTAGAATTTTTCGGTTTTTCAGATAAATTTTTATTTGTCTAACAGAAAACGACGGTATGAAATGGCACATGCCCAGTGCTCTAAAATGCCATGCGCTCTTTGTAGCATGGCTCAATACTACTATTTTGCCTAAGGGGCGAAATGAAAATATTAAAAGAATTTCAAAGTACAAAGAAGAAATACTACATTGGTATGTATAAACGAATAAAAGAAACTTCAAATCTTAAACAAAATGAGAATTTTCTAATAAAATATTGGTTTGACGACCCAATTTTCAAAAACATAACAGGTATTAATTTATCGTGATGACACAATGCACGAGATATTTATTGATTGATTAATCATTAAACACTCACTATCTTTTTTTGCATTACTTTATTATTTTTTTTTAGATCTACAAACTCCGCATAAACAGAAAATTACAAAGTTGTTCAAAAAATCTTTAATAAATTAAGCAATGTTTTGCATTTTGCTTTTAGTTTTGGATTTTACGGATTTTATTGACATATGTACTTGTACAAATTATTATTTTCCTTTTTAAATCATCAGAAAGTTTTTCAACTACATTCATTCCTGTTTGATCACCACTTGATTACTATTAGGATTTACAGGATCTCTTATATATATCCTCGAACCGAGGCGTTTTACTAACTTCCTGTTTGACCTTAAAAGTTTACCTTCAAAATGCCAATCATCCTTAAATTTCGATTCATATTTCCCAATGATAAAACAATGGTAATTTTTAAAAATTAGAATTAGTTTGAAGATAAAAAAAATCGAATGTTAAAAAATGAAAATTCTAATTGAAAGATATATTGATCTGCTGGCAATGATTTTTCAGCGGGAGTCCACCTCCAAGATTTCAACTGAAGGAGATGAATCAAGCCTCTAATTCTTCAGTTGAAATCATAGAAGTTGATTCCAGTTGAATTGGGTGGCAATTAGTAGGACTTGTTCTCATGGGATTGAGCATTTTTCCGCGCCCAAAAGATTCCCCCCTCTTGAAACGTGTACCTGGTTGTTACCACTCCCCTCTGCGACTGCCATATTTGCCAAGTCATTTCGAGTGCCTTATCGATTTTCTTTGCGACCTGTCGTTTTCCTTCCCTACTGATAGCCGTGGAAGGCCATATATATACTATATATACCTCGGCGCCTGCTTCGCTTCACAAACTGGCTCTGGTCCAGCTCTATTTTAATTTCCTCCATAGATTATAGAATGGAAAGGGAAATAAAAGTTTGCCAGAGAGCTTTCTGCTTCTAATGAGTGATAAAAAGAAGGGCTTTTGATATCGGACTGGAAACATTTCCAATCAGTGATTGGATCTCAAATACTTTCAATTACTACCTTCAAGCTTTATGAATATTAAGAAAATACTATTATTTACATATATTAATGAAATTCTATAATTTGACAGAAATATATCAGAATTGCGGCTAAAAACAGAAATAACGTTTTATTTACTTAACTTAAATGTTCTGCTATCATTTCTTATTCAAGAAGATATAACAGATTTCTTCGAATCGATCAAAATTATTGAATCATCCTTAGAAATATTTGTTGCCATTTTCTATTAATGCCTAAGAGTCTTTTTTTTACAGAAAATTTCTAACAAAAGAGGAAATTTTTAATAAGCATGTATAATCATAGTTTCTTCATTTTTTCATAGTTCTAGAAGACTATGTCTTCCGAGTCTGAACAAATTATACTTTCCTCCCCACCATTTTAAAACAGCAAATCAGTTTTCATTTTTTAAGAAAGTTTTGGTTTTATCGATTCTTATTTTTTTTTAAAGTAAGTATTCTTCTGAATGATTAAGTGGTTAAAAATCGGTTGGTTGTCAATCAACAGCTCTTGAATTTTTTTTTAAATCACTAACAAAGTATATTATCGGTGCACATTCATCCTGTAAAAAATGGAAATAAAACAATGGAAAGGAACCCTGGCACATTTTTTTTTATAATTTTAAATTCAATTACTGGCTTATTAAGAAATGAATATTAAAAAGTAACCTAATGTCTACGTTATAAATTCGATTTTCTTAATTAAATTTCAAATGCCAACTGAAAAAACAACATTTTTTGATACACTTTTTAACTTGACTTGCTTCATGCTTGAATGAGTGAAATTTAGTTATCGATTCTTTGTTTACTTCTTTGAAAGTTAATTTTGAAATTTTTCTTTACTTATGTATTTTAGAAGACAACACAATATTGTATTTTAGAAGTCAACACAATATTATATTTTAGAAGTCAACACAATATTGTATTTTAGAAGTCAACACAATATTGTATTTTAGAAGTCAACACAATATTGTATTATTTTTAAGACATAATTATCAGTTAATATATTAAATTCAATTAAATTTGTGTTCAAAACGGAAGGAAACATTTGCTTGTAAAACTGAGAAAAAAACAGCTTCAAGATCCAGAAATATTTATAGTAATGAAAGCCGAAAATAATCATAAAATGTTTTTTAATCCACGCCTGTATAAACATACTATAAAATAGAAAATAATTTATGTAGAATATTAATTCCGAAAAGAAATCGTAAAAACGAGAACTAAATGACATTAATATAGAAATGAAGCTTTAATTAATATAATAAGGAAGAAAACTAATTATTCATTAAAATTTAAAATTATTTTATGAATGTGATTAAAATTTCAAAATGATGAAAATATTTCTTTTAACTCCCTCAGTTATTTTACAATTTGGTATCTGCTTTCAGATTTCTGATAAAGTAATTATTTTCTACTTTTAATTGCACTATTAAAAGTGTAATTGGGAAGATTTTTTTGTTTTAATTATTTTCCCTCTCCATTAATTAACGAAACTCATCCATGTATTTCTTTTAATTAATTGAACTTCGTCGACTTGCTTCTTATTTTGAAACATCTTATTTTATCGTTCCAGCAAGGTACGTGAAATAAGATGGCGAAAAAAAATTAATAAACCTCAATCCAAGAATCTCCTTTCTTTTGAGAAAGAAATGATGAGTCACGTGGGTTTTACGATACGCGTTATAAACCAGAGAGAATTCCATTTTGTTTTGTTTCTTCTGTCTCTTTTCTTCTTTTCTCAAGAAAACAATTTTACCAAACTCTTTTCAATTCGCTTGTTTAAGAAGCTTTTTATATTTCTATTCAATTCAAAATCTATATTTATTTATCCTTAAATTAAAGTTATTCATTTAGAATAGAATTATTGAAACTGTAATTACCTCTTACCGATATCACAATCTACTATAAGTCATTTATTTGCAATTGTTTTAGATTTGAATTCCTCTGGCATTTCAATGAGATGTGACATCCCCCCCTTTTTTTAAAAGATTATTTTAAGAAAGGAAGATGGTTTTAAATTTATTTTGCTACTTTTTAATGACAGTAGTATTTTTTATCGGGCGAATTGTTTAACACTGATTTTATAGTCTTTTGCTGATGTATTTGTTTTTAAATCTTATGAAAGTCATTTCTTTTCATAATTTTTTAACACATTCAACGATACAGATGAGATATCTAGTCTTTCAGATACTTACATTGATATTTGTCTTTTCATGGAGTCATTATCCATTCATTCTTAGCGATGAACGTGTTAGTATTAAAAAATAATGTTTTTAATGGTACAAATTTAATTTCCAGTTTTTTCCAATTTTATTGGAAGTATCTGAACGACGAGATATCTCGTCGGTAGCATTTAAAGTATTAAAGGATATATTGGGAATTTTTATAATATTCAAATTAATATAAGAGTTTTTTTAAATTAATGCATATGATCTAAACATTTATTATCACCTTAATTTTTAAAGTTTATATCAAAAAAGTTTCTAAGGAGATTTAAAACCTGTACAAATGAAAAGAGTTTTCAGTGACGTTATTCTTTATTCATTTTTTTTTTTTTGTGAATGAAGGTATAATTAAACGTTGTTTCAGCAAGGGTGTTTTTACAGCTTTTGCACCATTTAGTCTTGAGATACTCAAAATTTCACCCAAGGTCAACTTATGTAATTTAAAGAAAAAGTGATCATGAATAAATTACAAAAAATCTGAAAGTTTCTGAATAATTCAAAATTGAGAAACCGCATTATAAAAAAACTCAAAGAAATCAAACAATTTTTCCATAGCAATGTAAGTGATAAAAATTTCTTTAAAATAATTGACGAAACTATGAAACGCGCTCAAATGTCAATATAGTAATAGAAAGTATTGTTACATATATTTTAAACATAAAAAATAATTCTCAAAGCAATTTAAGGAGTTAAAAGGATTTTTTTAAGTTTAAGATGCTGTAAAAACAGTTTTAATATGTTAATATATTGAAGTCAACATTTTGATTTAATTCTAACAAACCAAAAGCCTATATGAAGAGCTTATAAATTTCAGTCAAAAAATGCATTGAGATGCGCTTTAGAAGCTGGCAGCATGCATTTATCTTTAATATCTCTAGATTTGACAATATTGCCCAAAGATTGCTGCCAAACAATAGGATATTATAATGTTAATATTATTAAATAGTTTCTTTATGAAAAAATGATATAAGATTACTAAAAAGTTTTAATCGTATGTATCTTTCTATTTAGTTACATAATGATAAATATTTTTCCTAAGAAGAATGCTTTTTGTTCATTTTTTTTTCAAAATGAGATAATGAAAGAATCGAAGATCTAGATTACATTGATAGCTGTTGCCAATACAACTAAAACAAAGTGGTGATGGAGATAAAAAAATAACTGAATCTTGAAAACTCGAATTTATTTTTTTGAAATACTTCCACCTAAACGAAAAGAAAACCTTCACGCTGTTAAAAGATCATTCAGCAATTATAACATATGCATCGGGTGATCTTTTTCTTAAGTATATTTGGGTGTTCAAACCTCGAGGTATCCAGTATCTTTTCTTCCAAGTTTATCTTTCTTTACGCTATCTGTTTTGTTTTCTACAATTCTATCTTATTTTCTACAATATCGGAAAGGGAATGCACTCTCCATGAGAAGCCGTTGCAAAACTCATGTGTGCGTTGAGCAAACATGCATCTATAAAATAGTAATGTTGTTTCAGCACTGTTTTCTTAATAGTAATCTTCACCGTTTTTCTTTAAAAAAAAATTCAAGGAATTTTGAGAAACAGTATCTGTCACAAGTTAGGCCCATACAGTAGTGACATTAATCCATGAGTGCAAGGGCAGCAAGAACTACATACCATTACTAATAGTTAATCGGACATCATTTTCTATCTAACGCACATATGAAAAAACATCAGCGCTGTACGAAATATAAACTCTAATGGGAACGAAATTTGATTACTTGACAAGAAAAGCGGCTTCATTTTTATCTGGTTTAACAGTGGGCCATTTGCGTTTTCTAGTGCAGCAAAAATCAATAATTCGAGGTCGGCAAATGTAATTTTTTTTCATTGCGGATCGGTAGAAAACCGTCCAAAAGTCTGAGAGCCGAAAAACGTTTTCAGTAAACATTCAAGAGGAATGACGTTGAAGAATTTTTTTAAAACTTATTTTCTGTGTGGTGTGTGCTAGCATTGTGAATAGGCACATATTTACTCCTTCTTTTGTTGAATGGAAATTCTTCATAAAGTATTTTCCCTAATCAATTAAATTATAAACTTGTTTTAATGCAAATATCAGTGTGATTAACAGATAATTATTCATACTAATCGAACTATTAGAAAGAGTAATACTTTAAATAATTAGCCCTTTTATTTCTACCATTAATACTGCCATAAACTTTTATTTTATCTATTTTCATGGTATAAGCCAAAAGCCCCGGTATTATTTTAATTTTTTGGGTAACCTATGCCAGTAAAAAACTTTCTCTACTTATGAAAGGAAAATAAATCTATTAATTAAAAAAAACGTGTTTGAAATTTAAATTAACCTATTGTTTTCTAAATTTAAATAAGTAGAAAGGCAATTAGACATAATCCTGAATATTTTATAAAAATATAACAGAACATAGGTAGGGGGAGGAAGAATGTTAGTTATATAAAACGTTTTTGGATAATTTTAAATAACATTCAAAGTTTGATTTAATAATATTCATTAATTTACAAAAATACATCAAAATTCTTAAACAAATGAAAAATTGCATTTAATTTTCAAGAACAAAAATAAAAGATGGTTCAGTTAAAACATTTTAAGATGCTTTGTATAACTAACTACATGATCGTGTAAATTAGGAAGACATTCCTTATTTGTTAAAAATTGTTTGGAACGTAACATAATGTATAGCTCAGCTAATAACAAAATTCACCCTTAACTTTATTATCTGAAAAACTCTCGTTCTTATTATAAATATCAGTACTTGATGTTAATTATAAAGTAAATTAATCAGTAATAAATAATTAAATCAGTAATTATAAAGTAAAGGTCGATATTTATTCCTTGCGATACATATTCGAACAATCAATACAAAATATCTATGCTTGCATAGAATCTCTTTTTGTGACTACGAAATTCCTCGATGCTGAAACTTGAATATTTCCTTCAATGGCTAAAAGAATTTGCTTAAAAAAACAGAATCTCTTTGGGGAAAAAAATCAGATAATCCCTTGTTATAGCTGAAGAGTGAATTTCGAAGGATTTCGTTAGAACTTTTGAAGGATTCGATTCGGAAGAACTTACAGTTTCATTTGCAGAAATCTTTTTACTTAAGTATCTTTAAAATGTTTTGCATTAAATATCTTTTTAGAAAAAGAATTACCTGTTAGTTCTTTGAAAATTACGGCAATTTATATCTTAGAATCAATTTTATTTTAAGAGTTAATTAATAAAATATAATGTTTTGTGGCTGTAATTAAGGTTTTTCTCTGACTCGCATTTTTCATCTAAAGAACATATTTTTATCGAAATGAAACTTTAGGTATTAGAAGATAAGGTTCTGATAAAATGCAGTTAATTATTTTTAAGCAATATCCATCCTTTGATAATATTTTCAAGCGATACATTTTATTCTGTTACGATTAATTTTTACGTAGATAAAAATTTTCTGAATTGGGAACAACGAAAAGAGTTTATTACAAGTAAAAAAGAATCTGCCGAGTGTAATGGAACTTCATGCAGTACAACAAGGGGAAATTTTATAGTTCTTTCAATTTTGACAATACAAAACAAAGTCTGGGAAACTAAATTTGAGGAAATAATATTTTAAAATGTTTATTAGATTTTCAGTAATATTTTTTAATGTTTTTTTCTCACTTTTCGGTCCAGCATTCTTTTTGCATCAGTTTCTGATATACGTGTTTATATTTCAAATACTATTTTAGTGTTATATCTTACAATGCTTTTTTTACTACTAACTTTATATATGGGTTAAAATATTTTGAATTTGCATCGCAACAAACATTATTACATCATAATTTTTAACATTATTTCTATTTAAAATATTGTTAGTAGGTGTATTCTAATTTTAACTGTTATTCGTTATATATGACTTCTCTTTTGTAGTGATGCTTGTGATGAAGGCCAAAGGTGATGGCATTAAATACTAAAAGAAACTCTAAAATAAAACTTAAAAATTTTATATATCTTTTTAATTGTAAATTTATAGTATAGTATAGCAATAGTCTAGTATAGTAATCTAGCATAAATATTTATGCCTATTTCTTTTTCCTTGCAGGAACATCTTCGAGAACCAGAGTCGAAAGAATTTTCGTTCCAAGCTTCAAACTTGGGTCTTGTGTAAATAACATCAGAGTATGTAGACTTTACTTGATAGCATCTGGCACCTACAATTCTTCAAGCAGACGCTGACTGCATATTTCAGTTGATTTTGCATGCTATGTTCGTGTATCTTTGATGTAGATGTTAACTAAATATCACCCGAAAGCGTTAGTGTGAATTAAACTTTTCTTTTCTGTATATAATTAGAAAATTTTTGAGCTGGAGGACCGGAAAATATGTGTTGTGGGTTTTTTTTGCCTACTCAATGTGATATTTTAATCGTGCACCTAATTCAATGTTTAAAGACGAGGATAGAATTTGTGTCAATGCAAATCCTCGTGCATGTAAACCAGTAGTATGATCTCTAAGTATTTTGTATATTTTGTCTTGTATAGTCGTTCTATCGTCAAGGACCGAAAAAGAGAATGTGCATGTAATGCTCACTAACTCATTTATGTATTTAAAAGCTTAATTCCTAAATTCTATTTTGAAGGCAGAATTTGGTTAATGGCTAAAAAACAAAAATATTTTTCTTAATATCAATTCTACATATATATTTATTGCTTTTATATAATTTTATAAAAAGCGACACATAATCTGATGTAGGAAATAAAATCTCCCTTTGATGTGTTAATATATTGATGTGTGTTTCATTCATCAATTGATTCGATGTCAAACTCTATGTTGTTAGTGAGTCTTAGGTGTTATGTTGTTCACTCTCTGATTTCAGATGTTGCAAAATTTCTCTGTGTATTGACTGTTACAATATATGTGAGAAAATATTTGTAATTCGTGAGAAATAAAGACTCTATACCACGAAATAGTTGCACTTATTTTGTTGCGTTGATGTTTGGAGTGGCTTTTATGGAAATAAAACGCGCTGAAGAATTTTATTGATATATACACAATTCTAAATGAAATTTCATAACTATTAACTTTTTGCTGTCTCATATCTACTCCCAGCCATCAAAGCATTTTTACCGTTCCGGTCGTATGTCTGCTCTCAGCCACCCCAATGTAGAAACATACTAAATTGATAATATATTCGTCTTATCTTAATCTTCATTTCATATATATCAGTTTACACTTTCTAAGAAAGAAGTGAAAGGGACAAGGAACTTGGTAACGAAATAATACTGTGCTTCTATAACTTCATAATAGTCGTTTTTGATTGTTGAAGTTTACAAAAGAATGAATAAATTCTTTCAAATAAATTCAAAAGAAGGAAATAATTATATCAAACTTGAATGCTATGTATCACTGCTTGTCAGGGTGAAATTAATTTCGACTAGTACGATACCTACGTCCAAATTTAATATGATCGCAAAGGGTTAAAATAGGATAAAATTCCTCTAAGTCCGGAGATTAATTTCGGATAGCAATTTCTTCCTTTTTTTGGAATAAAGTAGTTTTGTGAGGTTCTTTAAGTAAATTATCTTGTAAAACAAAAGCTATTACGATAGCCTCTTTCAAGACTTGCTCGTTAAAAATATTCAGAATTAAAAGCATTTACGTTAAAAGAATGCATTACTAATATTTTTAACGAAGTCTGGAATCAATTCGTTAGAGAAATAATTTCCTATCCTTTCATATTTTATAGTATATTATTATATTTAATTTAAAACGGAATTTGAGTTTATCTTAATTTTATTGATGGGTCAGATAGACAAAATCTATTGTCTGGTCCTCTAAAAATGCAGCTTTCGGTTTTGGAATTCAGTAAAGAATAAGTACTCTTAAGTTGACAGGAGAAACGAACTTCCAAAAGAAACGAGTAAGTCAGCTCTTTTGAGAATCAGACTTGATTGTACGTTAGATTTGTTCTAAATTCTTTGGAACATGAGTATTAATAAACGGTGCTGAGTGATACAATAAAGAAATTTAGCTGTTCTTTCATTCTGCTCTCAGCCTCCTACTCCCCGAACACGAAGGTCACGGCTACTTCCTTCATCGGATTGATTTCTTATCAGTTTCATCAAATATTCTGGAGTCTGCATTTCTATTTTTAGGATTATAGGAAAAAGAATAATTTCTTTTACCTTGACCTAGTTTTAGACCAGGCATGTAGATACATTCAGACACAAATCACCATAATATAGGTACTAGAAAACTGCACACAACAAAATAAAAGAAAATTAAGAGCTTTATTTTAAAACTCTTCATTTTTTTAAAGCAGCATTTAGAATGAGCTAATGGAATTTTTTGACAGGCATGTAGCACATATGAAAAATATACAAATATCTATATCATAACTATTTATGTCACGAATATCCAAATATCCATAACTATTGATATCATTAATATCTGCATCATAAATATCTATATCAAATATATACATCATAACAGAATATATCCGATAGCCTTATTTATACATCCTTACAAAATTAAAATTTTCGAATTATATTTATTTGTTTTAATTATTGATGCAAATAACTTGACAAAGCCTGCTGCTAGAGACTAAGATAAGCTCGATTATTTTCAAATATTTTGCCAACTTTTTGGCTGTGTAGATACTATAATATTAAAAATTGCTTCCTTGCATAAGAGCATAATGCATTTAGAGAAATCTCGAAACTTTGATTTAATTCCTTAAAGTTCTAAATTCCGCCCCCGATCAAAAGCTCTAAATGCCTATTTCAAAAATTTGCACAGATATAGTATGAGGCAGAATCTTTACATATGATTTTAAATTCGAGTTTGTTGTGTTTTATCAAATTAAAAGCGATTTGGCTGTGAAAATCAAGTGAGAACATGAACAATGTGCTTTCTTTCATGCATTCTTTTTTCGAAAATTACTTTGACTGAATTTATCATTTCTAAAAATCAAACTATAATACCTGTTAATGTAACTAATTTTGGAAGAATTCTCGTTCAAGAAAATTATGAGGTGCCTATTTGCTATCAATATTAACTTCTACGCATTTATGTGTCACGAAAATAAGGTTTTCTGCCTTCAATAAACTTTTATATTAGATTGAATACATTACACAAGGTGCACAGTTATTTTATTCAGTAGTTTCTTCTTTTAAGCCTAACAAAACAAGTATCAACAATTCATTACAATTTCTGTCTTTTAAAAGTCTGAAAATAGTTTTCGGATTTATTTAGAAGCAGTTTTATTCACAAATCTAATAAATATAAATGTAACCTTTCTCGTCAAAACAAGTCACTTTATGCCATGAATTATATTCATCATAGATCTGAAAAGTGTAAATCACTCTTCAAGTACTGTGGCATTAATTATTAAACCATTACAGATCCAAGCTGAGAAAATTTACATCTTATACCAAGATTCAGCATTGTATCAACATACTATCGTTTGGGTCTAGACCATAATTTAAAGAAATATTCATTTGTCTAAAATGAGAATGCAATTACAAGCTGAACTGTCAAGTGTAGTTTCATTTAATACAGGCGAGCCATTCACACAAATTTTAATTTATACTTAACATTGTGTTGTATTCTTATGATGATTAGATGTGAACCAAAAAAGGCGTTACACCTGTAAAAAGCTCATAATTAAAATTTAAAAAAATAGAATTGAAAACTTAAACAACTAAAAAAAATCTAATTAAAAAGAAATAAAAAAAACCGGATCAAGAAATAAAGGGGCAGGCATAAAAAGAAAAAGCGAAGAAAGTCTAAATGGCACAAACAGAAGAGTATATAATATACCACAGTAAAAATATTATTGAAACATAATAAATAAAATTTACCAAAAATATTTAGCTCCATTTTGAAAATGGAAAATTTAAAAAAAATCAAGGCAAAGAGAAAAATATAAATAAAAAAGAAAGCAAATAAATGGAAAAAAAGAAGAAAAATAAGTATATACATTGGCTCAGTCTATAGAGCCCATGACCAGGAACAAAAAGCTAGATAAAATTCGTTTCGCATTTATTTATTATATTCACAAGATATTGTCCACTTTTATCCGTCCCTGATTTTCTCTGTGCCTACTCTAAAGGGCTCAGGAAATGGTATAGACCTATTTAAAGTTTGTAACTCTAAAAAAGCATTAACTCTTGAAATATTAAGATGAATGCAAAATTGCTTTACCACAAGGTTTAACCAACAAAAAATAGTTTTTTTTCTTAGAAAAATTGCATATATAGTCCAAAATAAGAAAGCTTAATTCAGGTAGAAGACAAACTAGGATAAATCATTGTGACACAGGAAATTCAAGATAGTTTGAGCTTCTAAAGTCAATTTTTTTAAATAGAATTTGAGAAATATTGTGTGGAGGCTTAATAAATGTTCTCAAATGATGAAGATAAGGAAATGAAAAATTAAGTGTGGAATGTCATTATAATCTACACACAATCACATCTACAATTTCTCAAGCTGAAGCTTTTAAAATAATGCTGTCAAAGTCTATGGTTTGTAGTTAATTGGGCTAAATATTATCAATACATCTATTTAGTTTTATTATTTTTTTTTCACAAATTTCGATTTGACTTGAGTCCAGACATTTTTCTCTACCTCCAGAACCATGATATTCATTCGCATCACACCACGAAGTATGCATAATAAGGGATAAATTTCTAATTCCATTCGTCTATTTTTCATGTCCATTTGTGTTGTGGTTATTAAACCAATTCCAGTTTGATATATTTTTCAAAATGTATACCATTGCATATAAAAGATGTCTCAAAGTAAGGGAAAAGAGAATTTCACGAACTTTAAATGAAATGATTCTTTCCTGTTATGTTCGCTTCTTTTTACATTCTTCTTGCTCTATCATTAACCGTATATTTTAGTGAAGCCTTTGACATTTTCTTTACTTTTCTTTGAGAAGGCCGTCTTCTCCAGCAAGATAACGTTAATTACTTCCGTTGCCTTGACGAGAGCTTCGTTTTCTATAGTTTTACCACTTTCTCTTAGGATAGTAAATAACCGAGAGAATATTCTATCTAAACCTTTTTCTGTTTGAAATAATATGCCTTCATGATACAGAAGACCAGAATGAAAATATGGTTGGTATAAAATTCTTCAAATTTTTCTTTAAAACATACATAAGGCTCTCTTTTATGATGCAATTCATTACTCAATTCTGTACTAATAGGACATATAGGATGTAACGCATTTTATAGGAATTAATCAATTAATAATTTAAAAGAAATTCTAATTAACTAATTCCTATAAATTGGAGCCCAACGTGGGGCTAATTAATGAGCTATCGAAAACAAACTAATAAAGATATCCGAGAGATAGGGATGTTTCTGGTATTTTACATTAAATGCAAAGTAGCATACTTTCAAATTGATCAGGTTGATCAACATTTCAAGATTCAGGCTGAATCTTTTCCGTTAAGGAATAGACGACCGTCTTTTCACCTAAAACAAAACTTGCCGTACGTGCAATTCACAAGCTGCATGACCCCACGCTGGACTTAAATTTATAGAAATTAGTTAATAAAAATTTCTTTTAATTTATTACCTAATTCGATAAAAATTACATCTTTTAACGTAAACATGGGTTCTCACGCAAGGAAACCAGCTCAAAAATTAAAAAATCTCCTGAAATACTCTGTTTCCAGTATCGGGGGTTACTAGAATGTTCGCTTAAGGCTGAGATCAATAATCTCATCTGGAGATACATTACAGTATAATCTATTTGAAAATTAAAGGCAAGAACTTTTTATTCTGTTTAGAAAGCACCAAAGCAGCTAAATAAAGTAACAATTCTATTCAACAGTTTGAAATTCTTACAGGAAACATTTATATTTGAAATTCTTCACACCAAAGTGATCAATGATAAATTAAACAATACTGTTATAAAAAGAAACCTCGTACTTGAAAGGTGGTTTGTAGGTTACCTTCGAATGAGCATTTCTCAACTTCGTCAACTGCTCAGTTTTGGAAACTTAGTGCGTGATCTATCAAATAGAAACTACCGAAGTGGTTATCAGCGATTTCGGCTTTCGCGAAACGATTCATTTAAATCACACTCAATTAACGTCTATAATGAGGAACCCGCAGGCAACGTCCTTATGAGATTGCGCACAGTGCACTAGCAATTTTCAGCCATGCTTCTTATTTATGATTTCAGTTAATGTTCTCTTCCTCCCCTTCAAGCTTGTCTATGGAATTTCGTATTACCATACATAGCGTTTCTATTAATAAGATAATTTTGCGGTGGAACTAAGGTGGGATGGGTAGGCAATATTTTACTGAATACATCAGATAAATGGATGGAAGGATTTAATGCTACTGAAATAATTATAAAAATGCAAATGATTCAATATCCGATATTCCATTATCGAAATTTTATTTTTAATTTAGCTAAAGATTAATTTCAAATACTTTGGTTTGCTATTTTCTATGGTCAAGTCAAAGTGGTCAATCATTGACCTTCCTCCTCATCTTCACGTTCATCCTATCTTTCTATTCTACAAGGAACAAGCCATCACTAAAAAAATACCCTTGAAATTTCCAATTCCCTTCAAATTCTTGTTTCGCAGCAATAGAAAACCAAGCACTTTCAAACATTCAAATAATTGGTAAAAAAGTCATAATTTTGTAATATGTCTTCAGAGTTTTAAAACTATCTGGTACCATCAGTACTGTACTTAAGTCATCAGTTTCAACTTTCAGATTCTTAATACCGAGATTTCTATTTATTCCTTTAAATAATGCTAAAACGTATCAATTCTTCCACACATGCATGCATTTTCCTGCCTTCTAACAAGCTTTTTCGACTCATTAGACCTGAATGAGTAAATTTCTGAAGAGAAAAATAATAAAATCAGACAATATGTTAATATTTTCAAATTATTAGAATAAGAGAATTTCTAAAAGATTCCCTCTTCTTCATAATAAAATTTTAAGCTATTCCATCATTCTCAACATTAGATAGAAAAAGAACATGCTCCGAAATAAATAAAAAAGTGAAATCTGGTTAATATTCCGCTTTATCTGATGTGTTTAAATAGCCGTGAAGAATAATATCAAGAACAAATTGTTTTCTAACAGAACTCAGTAAAGCCGACCTTTCTAAAATATTTTTTTTGCAGCATCGGGGTGCATGCTTTTTTTTTTTTTAATAAATCAGATTTCATTGATAATTATAAGGTTACCTTTTCTGGCACTTTTTGTCTAGAGACATTTTTATGGGAATTAAATAACAATAATTGGGGATCTGAACGAATATCATAATTAAGCAATTAAATGTTCCAATTATGCTCTTGTGGGAAGTGCTTTTTATTAAATGCTTGTTACTTGCTTCTTTTCAGTCGTTTCTGTTCATGTATATTTCCTCTAGAGCTTCGATTGCTTCTTGTTTTGCGAACATAGAGATCGCTCTATATTTTAAATATGGTTTTATTGACATTTTAAAAGAAAAAAAAACTTGTTTTGAGCATACAAGAAATAATATAATTTTTTATGAGTATCGTTTTTATCCTTTTATCAATTAATTTCCCATCATTTTTGAATTTCATTCTGTTTAATTCTCTAAGATTTTTCTGAATCTTTTAAAAAAGAGGAAAATACATGGAATTATATGAAATTATCGTGAAATAGAGATAACTCATATAGTGATTCAAAATTTAAAAAGAATTCGAAGTTTAAAAAACGAATTTATCTCAGCGATTAGAATATCTACATTTATTTAGTGTTAAATCTTTAAATAAATTGGATTTTTTAATTCCTTTAAATATTTCAAGCATTATGCTTCTCTTGTGGGCTATTTAGTAACGAGAGAAAGTAATAAGGCTTTAATAAGGCAAATTTTATTTGACAATAGATTTAATGAGAATTAAAAATGAAAAACACCCTTCTTGAAATGTGACGTGGAAAAAAACGAAAAATCACGAGTTTATTTTTTGTTTCGATTTAAAATTATTTATACAATGCAAGTTAAATAAGCGTGTTTTAATGTTTTTAGTGAAGAACTAAAAACGAGATTAATAAAATGTTTTATAGATCTGCATATCCCAAGTTACATTGCTTAATATGACAGTTCCCTAGAATATCCATTCGGGACGAAAGTTCTTATTTGGTATTAATCCCTCGCCACTTTAGGTTATTTGATTATTAAGAGAAATGATAATGCGCAATTAGAGTGCTGCAATTCCATACCCCCCCCCCCCCCCCCACATTGATAATTTCGGACCAACGAGCGCTGGTTAGTCGCGGAAAGAAAAGTCGACCAAAGAATATCGTTTAAAGTTTCTAAGTGAGATCAAAAGTCTCTTTTTAGATTTAGAAAGTCACGAAAAAGTATATTTGTACATTTTGAAAAAATAATAGAATATCAGAATTTGTAATATGTTTTGTTTAAAGTTTTCAAAGGATTTGTTGTAAAAAAATACAATTCACAATTATAAATTCTCATTAGACAAAAAGAAAAGCATTCAGTGTATTAAGAATTAAAAACAGATTTTAAATAAATTTTTTGGTCTTTTTTCTAATTAGTAATGTTTTGTCAAGATATGCTTCAATAATTTAAATAAAATAGAATGCAGCATGATAAATGGTTTATCACCGTAAATCATACTAAATTTTGTACAAAAAATTTGGAGTACAAAAGAATAAAAAACACTTTAAGCCATTTAAATTCTTGAGATGGTAAAAATGTTCCGAAATGTTCGATTTTCACTACATTGGCATATTGAATAGTTTTTTAAACGTAATTTTGACATATTTTTAGATACAATTTTAACATAAAAAGAACTTTATATTGCACATGATTGATAGACAAACCTGATTCAGTAATTATTTTAATAGCATTTTCCATAATTTGTGTGACATAACTTAGAAAAGTCAACGAATGGGTTCTTTACACAGTTCTGGTGTCTAATACATTGCTTAAGGGAATCAATGGACGTTTGCTTTTTCATTAGAGGTATTGGGATTTCAACTTTATTCTATTCGAAGAGATCAACAAAGTAATCCTGAATCGCAATCTTTAGCATCAAATGCATTTTTTAAAAATATAAACTTTCTAATCTCTCTAATATCCATTCTTGCTTTCAAAAGTCAGTAAGTATAGTATAAACAAAAGAATGTTTTCAATTTCTTTGAAAAACTGAGCCTATTATTTATTTAAAATCAGGTATTAAATGCCATGAATAAAAAATATATGACTATCCATAAACAGAATCCCTACAACGCAAACGGGTAAATGGATTGCAACGAGATTTGGTATATAGACGTCTGTGCACAAGATGCGCTCACGGAATTTCTGGGAAAAAAGCTCCAAAATGTCTAGGAGAGGGCGTCTCTTCAGGAACATTTTGGAACTAAAAATTCCGTGATTGCATCTTGTATAGTCTATATACCATATTTCATTAGAACCAGTTCACCCTTTTGCGTTGTATGATATTTTTAGGGGACGTTTAATTATACCAATTGCACTGTACATTTTCATTAAATACTTCTAATTCGTGCTTACATTTTCAAAAGAGGTAAGATTTTCAATGTTGAAAAAAAAAGATACCTGAAGAAATACATGGCAGCTTTATATTTGTCTATCTAGTTTTCTTTTGAAGGCATTGGAGACCTCTTACTGTTTCTATTTGAAGATCAAAAAAAGGTCTACGAAAAGAAAATTCGTTACCATGGAATAAGTAAACTAACCACGACAATGATCTTCCTTTTTTTTGTTTGCGAGCAACGACATAATACCATTATTGATTCCAGTATTTACGACGGTTCCATCACGGTAAAATTCAAAAACTATTATTTATCCCATAAAACTCAATTATGCTTTCTGAAATTTATTTTTTCATTGCCCAAAGACTTTGTGTTCGGTTCATCTATTAGAGACACGTACTGTTCGGTAGTAACGATTTTGTAAAACTTGATTTCTTTTTTTTTGATAATTGTCTTGTCCTTTCTTCCATCATCCTCTGTTTTCAGTTATCAGACTATGAGTGTCTTTAATGCATTTTTTCCATTTCTTCGATTTTTTTCTCGTTCAATTTTTATTCGATCGTTTACTTTACTTTTGCCATCATTATCTGTAAAGATGAAGTCCTGTAAAGCAGCAATTCTATGGAGTATTCTTGTGAGATGATATATGGAGACAGAAGTTTAATGTGCATTTGAGCTATGTTTTTTGCAATGTTGAAGGACATACTAAATTTGTTATTCTTGTTCTTCGTCATATCCGAGAGATTTTTCTTGTTCTTCACCCATATCAATAAATTTGTCTTTTGATTTTAACATTAAATAAGAAATTAAAGAAAAAAGTTGAAATAAAACGAAATATTAAGAATTCAAACTTACGGCGCCTTAAGATATGGTCTGATAAACATCAAATATTTTTTTTTTGCATTAAAATTAACTTTTTCATACTACTAAAGGCTTTAAAAAAGTTTTTTTTTTGTTTTATCCAACTGAATAGTATATGACGGAATACTCTTGAGCATACAAAAGAGAAAACAGGGAAAAAATATTAATGAAAATTTTAGAAGAGAAAATGGCAGAAGAAAAAAGAATATACATATACAAGATCACGGCTCACACGGAGCTCGCATTTTCATACTATCTGCAGCAAATGATGTTTGGTCTTCGATGGTTACAGTTTTTTTCAGACTTCAAAATATTTGTGTGATTTAACCTTACAGTGTTCAAAAGGTTCGAAGAAAAGAGGGTACAACTTATTAAAAAAGGCTTTGAAACAGGAACAAATTTCCCAGTTACGCTAAAACAAGTCGGAATCCTCCTAAAACAGTTTTGTTTTTACTATGAAAAAGATTTTATACATTAATCCTTAACTGTGGAGGTGCGGCCTTCACGAGACAGCATTTTCTTTAGGCCGAAATTAAATTTTCTAATTACAGGATTAGTATGAAAATCTGCCAATATACTCTTCAGAAATTTGATATTCAAATATGTTTTACATTTTTTTCAAAATATATTATCATTGAAAAAAGTAATCGCGTTGGAACATCCATTTTATTCTCAATTTACATGCAACTACAAATAATATTCTTGAAAAAAAATTGCTCTAAAAAAATATTTTTTTTCTGTTTACAAAGACATATAGAAAACAATATACGGAAAAATTCAACAATTATATGAAAAAAAAAAAATGACAATGGGTAAAATTCATCTTTTTTCATCGGCATCATCGTTTTTTTCCTCAGGACATTTTAAACATACTGGTTAAGTACTATAAAATCAGCCTATAAATTCTGTAGATTTATCTTTTTGTACATCAACACATTAAAGGCGGGAGTCGTAGTACTACGATTTGATCCGCGTTAGCTAGCATACTTTCATCAAGATCCCCCGTCTTTAATGTGTTAATATACTCTAGAAAGTTTTCAAAATTAATTATCACTAGAAAAATTAGAGTTTAACATACACATCAATACCAAAGGAATGCGAACTTTCATTAAAAAAATTCTTCTGTCAATAATTTCCAACACTAACACCACTTTCTGCTTCATTGAAAAGTCTCTGGAATTCGGCTTTATAACAAGTATCAGTAGGCTGGATGATGTCTCGGGCACCAAGTTTTAGAGCCATCTGCTAAACCTTATATAACACCGAAAATAAAAAGGGAGTTGCTGTCTAGCATAAGTCGCACAAAGAAATGGCTGAAAAATCATCCGCTAAAACCGACTGAAAAAGTGCATGTGCATTGAAGATCACGAAAAAGGGTCCTTATTGGTCTGACAGAACTCAACCCTCTAGTTAAGGGTAATTATTGACTCTTTAGGGTAAAGAAAAGTAAAGTATGAAAGAATAAAAAAATGCAGCTATAAAAAATATACAAAATATAAAAATTGGAATGCTTAAAATTCACAAATAGGCGAATTTCATTTTAAAGGGATCCATTTTATAAATCCAGTGAAACTTTATCATACACTTTTGGAAGGCAGAAGTCCTTCCGTAATTCGTAAAGGAATTACCATTCTTCATGAAATTGAGCAAATTTATACAATAAAATGCTTGCCATTCGTTTCCCTCCCCTAGAACTTCACTATAACAAACATCCAAATTTTTAATTTTGGAGAAGCATATCGTTAAACTCCTGATTCACGTTGACCTTCCTATTTCCTCATGTTCGTCATATGTGTTATGTAAGGAAAATGCACAACTAGATTCTTTTCTGTTGTTATGGTCTCTGTTCTTCCATTTACGAGCCCTTCAACTCCGATTTTATTTACTGTAGAAGTATTTTGAAGGAAACGATTTTTCCACATCAAATGTAAAAGTCTGCTTTTCCAAAGAATCTAAGAAATCTTTCTTAAAGAGGCATTCTGCCAAACTGAGGATTTGTTCGAGGATCTCATCCCTTCTCACTTACATCTGATCTTTAGGTTACTTCGAATGGAGATATTTGACTTGTATTTCTCAGCAATTTTTCGAGGATACTATATTTTTCAAATGCTTTTCCAGTATTTGGCTGTTTAACTATATGAGGGATAGCAAATTACAATCGGGCATTAGAGTTGGTATTAATTTTCCATCTTCGTTCTAATGAATATTGTGACCTGAAGTACCTAACCCTTTTTTGCATGATGGAAACTTTCCTCATAATATTAAATGAGCAAAAAATTGTACTCAAAACAGGTGTACAGTAAACTGGCAACTTTGTTTTCACTCTTATTGCGGGATAAGGAAGGTAGCGGTAAAAAATGTGGCAGTAATTATATCGGGTTTGAATTTGTCATTCCGCTGTTTGTTGTGGTTGGAAAAAAGTATGATTTCTTAGGTTTTTTTGAAAAACTAATCTGAGTTTTTTTTTGTTTTGCTTATTGAAGCGATAATGGACGGAGAAATGTAGAAGAGAGGGATATTGAAGATTTTGTACTGAACTTTTGCGTGATGATGGATATTTACATTTGTTTTTACTGTTTTTTAATCATGGTATATTTATACTAGGATTTTTTAAACATTTTAAATTAATCTAGAACACGAATTATATCATACTGATTTATTATACAATGAAAAAATAATCATGTCAAGAAGGGTTAAACATGGGAAGCGTACTAGTCAAAAAATGCATCTGAGAATTTCAGAGCCCACCATTCCACCCCTCAAATTCTAAAGTGACAAAATTTCTCTCTTTTTATCAGATTTCTGGTGCCAATATTTTTAAATTAAACATAAAATTTAAATCTAAAAGATATCCTGAAAAGAAATTATATGCTGCACAGGAGAAACCAACAGTTTTTTTAATATTTATGTTTGACTAAACGAGCTGTTCAAATCATTTGCAAACCAAAACATGTGTTCAGTAGTTTAAAAACAAAAGAAAAGCGTTGTAACTTCAATAGGTTAAAATTTTTACAAAGGCTCCTATGAGCAATGAAATCATTGGAATAGTTATTAGTTCAAAAACTTAACAGGAAGTAAAATATCTCTTTTCAGAAGCCAGCATATTTGTTCTACATTGAGAAATTGTTCAAGCGTCATTCGATGCGAAATTTAATGAATTAAAAAAGTTTTTTTTCTTATTAATAAATGGCACTGCATATCCGTTTCTTAATAGACACATTATTTTAATTGGATTCCCAGAATAAGCTAGTGCTCAATATTACATTTTTTACTAAAATTATTATAATGAAATTTTTAGGCACAAAAATTAAGATAAATTTCTTAGAAGTTCATTTGACTTTGGGTTGAAGAAACTGCATACAGATGATAATGATGGTCAAGGGCACAGTATTTTACATTCTTCGCATAGAGAATAAAGAAAGCGAAGCACTCTTATTATCAAATAATCTAACCTAAATATTTTAGAAGCTCATGTTTTAGATATTTTCGAATTCTAAAAATCGAATTTGTGTAATTGCATCAATTTGTCTGCTAATGTGAAATGTTAAAAATACAACGAGTTAAATGGAGAAAATTTTGCAAGCTGTCTTTACATTAAAATGGTAAATTTGTATCAAATTTTGAAAGTCATCCAACTCAGTGAAATATTCAGTGAATTCAATAAATAAAAAGTCTAGAGGCATGAAATTTGATATATAGATTTATAACAAGTCTTAGAGACCAGTAACAGCAATAAAAAGCTCCGAAAAAAGTTTAATCATCATTCATTTTCATAGGAAAGATTCACACTCGAAGCATAGAAATAGCTAGATTCCATAAGAAAAGAACTTCGAATATATATAAATATAGTCCATTTTGTAATTCCTATGGTAAGTTCATAACTTTTGCTGTTTTTAAATTCATAATTTTTGCTTTCTTCTCAAAGAAAAAATCTGAAATCTTTCGGGATCATAAAAATAATTTGAAAATTATCATTATAAAATTATATAGTTAAATAGTTTAACTAAAACTAAATATTTTTTATTTAAAAAAGGAATATTTTGTTAATAGAGTAAGACGAAATATTAAATCGACAGAAGAACCAAAGAAATAGAATGTAAAATTATGAACAACCTTACCAATATCATTTTTGGTGAATGATTAAAAAATTAAAACGTTCTAAAATTTAAAAACATTCCTTTTCTAAAACAATGCTTCTTTATCTTAAGGCTGCAAACCTAAAAAGTTAATATTAAAGGATAAAATTTGTTTTATATTGTCTTGTTCTGCTCAGGCAAAGATATTTATCAGTTTGAAATATCTAAATTTGTCACTTTCAATCAATAATTTCGTAAGTAGGTTTAGTAGCATATCATATTTAACACTATACTCGACTATTGTAGTAACGTATTATATAAACAGATAACAGATAGTTTTTTCTTTACTCGTAAAATATGAAATGGAAGAAAATATGTCTGAATACTTTTTAAAGAAAAGGAGTCCACATTCGTGTCACAAGATCGGAAAATTCAGAAAATCATCGCAAAAGTAATTGAATCATGGAGGCTCTGATGAACACTTCATTTGGTAAATCTATTTCAATCTTTTCAAATCAAGCTACTTAAGAATGCGTTGTAATGCAAACCGTAATTTTCCGTACTACGTGAGAAATATCGCAACAAAATTTTAATCTAAGTTGCAATTGATTGGCCACTTTTTAAAATTAAAAAAAAAAACTTTCAGTTTTCAAATTGATTGGCTTACATAAATTTTCATAATGAGAAAAACAAAATATGACAATTGAATTGATTTTACAATTGATAATTGTATGTTTTGGGTTTGTACGAAGTAAAAAATTCCATTACTCGAGTCTAGACTTTATTTGTTAAGTAACTCAAATAACGGAAGTAACAAGTAACGGATTTGTATGACTTGAGTCATGACTTTGCTTGACTTGAAATGCAGCTTTAAATACTTTGGTCAAAAATATTGCAATTACAAAGAAACTGAACCTCAATGTTGCAGATTAAAATTATTTTATCTGTACTATTAAATTGAAACTGAAAATTCCCATTTCAGTAAACAATTATTGACAAATTATTCAATCCAGAAAATAAATGTCATGAACGAAACAAATATGAGCATTGAAAACTGTATTATAAATTTTGAATGAGCGGAGAAATTAACAATAGCGTTTACAACTTAAGTTCCTATTCCATTTAGTCTTATAGTTGATTCTTGAAGAAATGGCTAAGCAATTCTTTTGTGGGAGGACAATCGAAAAATTGTCTTTTGAGATCCACTAAATCCGGAATGGTGACGTGACAAATAGATATTTCTAAGCGCATTAACTTGGGATTTACAGAATGGTTGTTGTGTGTATACGGATATTGAGATGGCGAGCAGTTTATAGGACAGTCGGGAGTTTTATGACCAAGACTTTTACAATAAGTAAACAACAAATCTGATTGTGGTGACACGGAGGTTTTATTCACCTCATCTGTAACGAATTATTTGATCCCCGGAATTGAAACAATAGCCATCCTGTTTTTGTTTACATGTATAGTCCGAAGAAAAAATTTGTGAATCCTTTTCTAAAATTTGTCGAGGAAAGGGACTTTTTCATCTGGAATTTGCTCAAATATGGCTGCATTTCTTTTTGTTTTAACTCCATAAAAATGAACAATATGCAATCATTGGAACAGTCGGGTAAGCCATTAATCACATGATGGGTAATTAATATTGATTAAAATCAATGGAGGTCAAAGCGCAATAAAACAGCAACAATACACAAATCAAACAGAATTAAAGAACTTTTTTTTACGATCTTCGATGATAAATACAAGATAAAAATATCTGATTCTTAAAAACTTTATATTCTCATGATATTCTTCCAAAATTATTTGATTTAATAACTTTATTCTTTAATAGAAATAAAAAGTATTTACATACTTAGTATGAATGTCAATAAATTAAATACTTGAAACTGAAAAAATTATATGTAGAAAGATTATGGCTCTTACATTTGTTTCAGCATCAAGTTAATAAAAGGCACTAATTCCGATTCTCGATATTAAAGACAATAGATGAAATACAGAAGTGAAATTTTGAAGAAGGATTATTTTAGGCCATGGAAAAAAAAAGGAATTCGTTGACCTTTGAAATAAAAATAATTCTCAGAAGTATTGAGAAAAACACAATTTTTAGCATAGTTTAATATATTTAGAATTTTTTGCAATTCTTATTTTCTCCGATAGTTATCTCACCATTTTATTAAATATACTAGAACTTGCATTTTATGTAGTATATGGTAAAAATGAGTATACATTCATGGTTATTTTGCACTTTTAATAGTCATTTACACATGATTGATAGCTAATATGCAATGCCCTTAATATCATGATTGGTTACTGCGAAATTATCTTTAGTCTCGTACAGATTTAAAAACATTTGATGAGCATAACAATTTGGTGAATTATTTCGAGATGCCAACTGGCAGTAAAGGAAATTAATTGGAAAACTCATTAGAAAAACTGTTATTAAAAAGTTAATCAATACGAATTCTGTCTAAAACTTAAATTTATTTTTTCAATATGTGAAAGATTTGTTTGAATATTTTTAATTTTTTTTCTCAAGAATATACGCAAATTAGATTTTTAATGAAATTAAAGTTTCTTAATCTCGAATATTTTTTTTGTATAACTTTTGCATATCATTTCTTGACCGATGTTTAGAAAGAGATTCAGTTTATTATAACAAGATTTAGACTGGAAGCTTATAAATATTATTTAAACTTGATTAAAATAAAAAAAAGCTTTTGAAAATTTACTTAAAAATTTCAAGTATTATTGAGTTCTGTATGCTATTCTTATTGAAATCTCTAGATAAAATGTATTTAATAGTGCATTTTGCATTTGATAGGGGGAGGGGAGGTGTACAGTGTGTTTTTATTGCCAAAAACTTTGTTGGTCGGGCCTTTTTGGGCACAAAACCAGTATTTGACCATGTTGTTGTACATTTTTGAGCGAAATATCATTGCATGTTGAATGGAACAGTATTCATCATTTCTTTAAAAATCTGTGGATAAAATGTACCGTATATTTCCCTCAATCAATTCTTTTGCATAAAATCTTTAAAGCATTTTTCGTTCATTTACGCTATGCTGTTTTTTTTTTATTGTTTAAAAAAAACACATGCTGTCATCAAAGGGTTCATCAGAATTATTACTTGATGGCCTAGGAGCTAATATACTATTATCAAGGAAATTAAATTGCAGAAATTAATGTGAATTTTGCAGATTATTTTTATAACTTTTTGAGAATTTTTCGCTTACATATGCCAGAGTTTAGTTCAAGCTGAATTTTCGAGATATTTTATCAAGAATTATTACTTGCCTTTAAAAACTTCGGAAAATGAAAATTAGTCTTAGGGGATTATCTTGTTTGGGTAGGGCTTTGGATTTTCAGCCCTTGGATTGCGAGTTCGAATCCGGCTGGCCGAAGGTCTTCGTGTATTGTGGGGACTGGCACACGCATAAATCTTTCATGGTCCCAAAGTCCATGTCGAGAGTAATACCACTGGGAGTAATAATCTGTAATACCACTGGTTCAGATGTGATTGTTATCTGATCCAGATCTAAATTACAATCTGAAGATGAGTGAATGAAATCTATGAATGAAGTCCGCCCGGTAAAAAGGGTCGTGATGCGTGAGTAGTTAACTCGTACTCTTAGCCCTAGACGGTGCTACTAAAAAAACAAGAAGAGCAAGAATTCGGATTAAATCGCAGTGGCTCGTTTGTCAGCGGGCTGGTCAATGTCAAGTACCATTAAAAACAAATAATTAGTCTAAATACTACAGTAAACTCCTGAATATCGACTAGCGGAAGGACAAGTCGGATAAAAAAAATCCATATAAAATAAAGTTCTATGTACTCATTTTTTCCCCAGCACCACTAGAAGTCAATCGTATTACTTAATGCGTATTTTCTCGTTTTCTATTGATCACCAAGCCCTCCATTCCTCTCAAGCTACTTAGAATGTGAACGCAGCAGCGGCTTGGTGAATCATAGAAACAGTTGCTGGTAACACGTCCAGTTAAAATTGAAGGCTCTGTACTGGTAGTTTATATATGTTTGTATACTGAACAGTAAAAATTTATTAGAGAAAATGTAAATTAAAGGATACAAACTCGTAACATTTTAACATGAATTCTGTACTCCATTGCAGCATACTTGAAGAACAATTTATTAATCGTACTTACGGTGCAATTATAATGAGGAACAGGGCAACAATTGAGGTCATGGAACAAACGAAAAAATATCTTTTTTCCTGTCACAACCAGTATTTTGTACATTACGCGTTGGAGGATTGTGGCAGATGCCTGCTTCCAATGCCTTGGCAACTTTGCCAAAGCAATGGCTTGTCTTCCTCAATTAAGATAAAGAGAACTAGGTCGGATAGCACAAAAGTCGGATAATCGTTGACCGGATTATTGGGATTGATCTGTATTGCTAATGATAAATTATGTTTATCATTACCAGTTAAATGCTATTCATTCAAGAAAGTTATAACTTGTTCATATAACTTATTTCCACAATATATATACAGATAAATGATGTGCTAAATATTTTTTTAATCGGAATTATACAAATAAAGTAAGGAACAAGAATTATAATGCTTCTGTTTTTATGCTTGCTACAAATTTAAGACAAGCAAATCTTTTGAAGATAAACAATTTATTTAGGAAACGCATTTATATTCGAATATCCAGCTTAAGAAGGAGTTATTCCATGTGAGAAGTGATTGGTTGTTAACAGAAAAAAATATTAGCTTTGTAGTTTCACCGAAAACAATTAAATGTTAATTAATGAATTATTAGGAAAACACATTATTGAGAATATAATTGTTTTTTCATTATGCCTTATTTGTTTTATTTAAGAGTTGGAAAAACACTTTCCCCCACTATCACATGACTGAATAATTCTCTAATATAAAATCAGCTTAATGAAGGATTAATGAAATAAGAATCCATAACAGTTTTCAAAAGTGATACATTCGACGAAACAGAACGTTGTACTTGGTGTTAAGAAATGACGAGCTCAAAATATTAAAAAATTGCTGACCATTTAGTAAGGATTTAAAATAAAACAAACATCCTAAATTTTTCAAAATATAAACGCAAAAGCATATTATATCCTCACCATTCATACCATGTAAAAATTTTATCAATACAAATCTATACAAATATAAAAATACATAATACAAATTTGAATAAAAGGAGGAAATACTTTATCGCCAGCAATCAGTCAGGAATTGATAAAAAATTCAACAGTTATTGCATCTCAACACGACATATTGCTAGACGAATGTTTTCACAGGCATGATAAAAAAGGAAACATTAAGCTAAAAATATATACGAAATTTAACTGTGGAAGTTAATGGCAAAAAGTAAATACAGGATGTGAAGATACAAAAACAAAGTTTTATTTATTATTGACTGGTACCCAGAACGTTGATGCCTAGGATAAAAAATTTGAAATATTGCTTGAAATTTGAAATACTTATTTTGTTTAGTAAAGAATGATTTTCTTATCGACCATGAACGCATTCATTGAAATTGAATGATATATAAAGGAGAAGTATAAATAATATTTATTCTATTTTTTAAACTTTATTTTCAAGTGCTTTAGGATAGACAATACTTTTTTTTCCCGTTTAGAGCAAAAACACATTATTTGGGTGTCCGAAGGGTGAGCATACAAAATATAATTGGCCATATGAAAATAGATTTTATAGGTTCAACCCGCACACTTGAAGTTATTGACCTTGTGCTTTGTTGCTGGTCTTTGAGAAAGCTATGAGAAACTGTAGTCGCTTGAAATGAAAAGGCATGAAGTTGGGAATAATGTGAATGCTTGGAAAGAGCATATTTTCTCCATTCGACTTTCTGTTAAGATGCCTTAATTCTTGCTGTATATTTTTTCTTGATTCTGATGAGCATGATAGGGTTAGCTTTCGATTCTTGCCGCATGTTGATCCTCAGATTCTGAAGCACATGACGATTTGTAATGATGTATTTGTAAACTATTTGTTTGTAAATTTTATTGTATTCAAAATGAAGGTTTTTAATTATACTACAACTACAGCCTCCTCTAAAACGCAAGCAATAAATAGGTAAGCTTCTATTGCAATCGGATGAACAGGACGGAAGAGTATAAAATATGAGCAAAATTCATTTTTTATTTATTAGATGAAGTATTGGAATGTAATGAAATATTATACATATTTTGTAAAAGCGCTTTTGACTAAAAAGTAAATGAATAAAAAAATTTGTATAAATTATTTTCTACCTGCCTTTGCAATACTGCCTCTTCATTGATACCGAAATCTAAAACCATTCAATAAGTAATGACCTATTTCGAGCTATGAAAGGAAGAAAACTTTGATTCACTTTAACATTCGCAGTAAAACAATTAAAGTTCGATTGTTTAAAAAAGATTTGGTAAACACTCGCAGACAAAACTAGGGATAAAATGCTCTCAATTTTTTAAGGAGACGTTTAATTTGGGTTTGGAAGAAGACTGAACTGATTGATAGTTAAAGCAACTGATACATTTGTATAAGCTGATATTGGTAAATAAATTCGCGATATTGTGAATATATTTATATCAACATCACGCTTTAAAGCAATATTAGGGCTATTTTGAGACGTAATTTTGAACCTTGATCAGATGAAGACGCCACCTGAGCTGCCACTTACTCACCAAACTTTCCTGCCATACTAGAAGGAGGACGTTTGGCATCGACGGATTAGATGTGAGCCAGATCCCAGATACTCGACAGTTCGGAGATAATGCAGGTCTTGAATCTCAAACTCTTTGATTCGGAAGACCAGACATTACCACCAGGCCATCACAACCCCTTGTGAATATCATTTTCATGTTACATGATTTTTTTGGCAATAATTAGATTTCTCATTTAAAGTCTATAAATAAATAGCTTTTAAATCTTAGGTCACAACTTAGAGATCTATTTGTAGAACAAACCCAAAAATTTCATAATGCAAAGGAGGGCAGAATGTTATAATTAATATTCCAAAAGTAGATATTTTGTATCATGTATCATAACAGTGAGACAAGAATATGATTTATAGAATAATCGAGAAGTAATTTACATTGTAGAATTGCGTGATTTATTATTTTATATGTCTATGTTAAAAAAAGGTTTCTTCTAGAAAATTTTGAAAGTTATTTTATGATCTGAAAATAAAGCCCATGCTTTTTAAATTTTAAAATAGACTTTATTTTTAATATATGTGAGATAGAACTGTGCACACAATAGTTTCAATAATGCGCAACAGATAATGAAATCTGAAAGAGCAGTATTTTAAATCGAAAAATAATGACTTAATTTTTAACTCTAAATTCTCCAAATAATATTTGATATGTTTATATTATATATGTATCTACTTTACCATAGTTTATTTTTTGGAATTTCAGTTAAAATATGGTTAAAATTACATTTGTTTCAAATGCATTTGGATGAACTAATTTACAAGTACTATATCTAAAAGCATTTTCTGAGGAATGGATATTTGACTGAGATTGATTCACGGAAAACATGATGTTTGAAAATCATTTCATTAAAATCTCAGGAAATCTGGTATCCACGTATTTTATACCTTTGAAAATAAGAAAGAGCTTGGATTTTAAAGTAGCTTTATTTAGAAAGGTTTTGCAGACACTTTAATTTCAAAGTATTGACAAATTTTGACAAAAATTATTCTTGACAAATTCAAATGTTCCTAAAATTTGTTTATTAATAATTTTTATCTTGTGGTGTCTTATGGTTTATGTAATATAGTTAGATGAAATAAAAATTAAGTATGTCCATGATTTTTTTCCGTTTCTCCTAATATTGAAAATTTTGCTAAATCTTAATTTAATAAACTTTTTTCAAAAACCGAAAGAAATAATTTTTTTCTCCTTTTAAAGTGACTTTTGAATTCTTTCTTAGCTATTTCGTTCAATAAAATTTTTTATGCAACATTTAAAAAAATCGTCTTTAAACGTAGTTGGATACCTTAAATTAAAATAAATTTAATAGAAATACTTCTTCAAAATATATTTTTATCAAAGTGATGAAAGTTTGAATTTTTAAATATAATAATTTTCTAATTTTAAGTTTTAATTTATAGCTTCTACTTATAAATGCTACGAAACCTTGAGATAAATTTTGATTTGGAATTTCTAACCAGTTGATGCCATTGACATGGAATATAAGTTTTAATTAAATAGTTGGTAGTTAAAATATTTTAAATTTGACTTCTGTAAGATAAGCAAATGTACAAAATTACGTACAATAGAAAATGCTTTTGTATTGTTTTAAAAAATTGTCTCCAAATCTATTCGGATAACTTAACTTAAAAAAAAAATTTGCGATCGACAAGATTTTGCAAAATAGCTGGGAAACTTCTAATAAACCATTTCTACAACGAAGTTCTTGTGGGAGAGTGAATTTCAATCTGAAAGATTGTTAAAGCATTTCAGGTATAATTTTTCTTAGAGATATTAGGTTTGCTTAAACAAATGCAGTCTTTTCTAAAAATTATTTAGCAATGCAGTTAAGAGTGGTAAATAGAATCTAACGATGGCGATAAATTAGCGAAACCATATAAGCATGGGAATTAATTACTTGTTAGTGGTATGCCAAACTAACTATCACCATTCAATCTAGTAAAACTTCGTAACAGTCTACTGGCAAGAGTGGAATTGATTGCATCGTTAGATGGCTTTGATAGCTACCGGAGAATTCAACGTAAGGAATTTCGCAAATGAAGAATATTTGCTTCGAGATGCTGCTGAGAAAAATAGCTCCTTATCAATATAACTATTGAATAAGAAAAACGAATTTTTTTTATTAAAGCCAGATATCGCCTCATATGAACGAAGAAGTGAGAAAATTCTTCGTTCGCTGCTCACTGAATGAGATGCTCAGATTTTTATGAGAAATACTTGTAGAATATGGAAGAGGTTTCATGTCTAGGATTTTCTTCTCAAATATTTGAGTCATATGATAAAAAGCAAATTCTAAAATTTAAATTATTGAAGACTGACTAGATGGCATCAGTTTCATTTTCTTATTATATATTAAAATATTTTTGAAGAAATAGAAAGCAGAAACTTGCGCCTAAACAATATCATTATTTAAAAAATTATGTCAACTTGGCTCCCGGGTTTGGTGGGGACTCGTATTGAACTATTTCACTCGGATATCAGAAACAGATTTAATTTATTAATTCCCGAAGAAATGTATTTTATGCAGTTAAAAGAACCACAAAACGTACAGTGAAGAAACGGAATAAAATATTGTGTATATTTGTATAAATAAAATATTGTAAATATTGTGTATTGTATATATTTTCTATTAAAAGTAAAATTAATATAATAATAAAAAAAATATTTCGAAGGGGAAAATAATGGGTAGTATATTCAAATATTTGACATGCTAAAACTGCGAATAACGTTGAATTCATTAATTCTCAACTTCTTACAACAATCTTTAACATCAGGAATCTGTGCTTATGAATAATATGCAATTTTCTACAACATAAAAATAATTCGTACATCAAATGTTCCTTTTTTTTACACTGGAAAAGTAACCCAGAAAATTTATATAAACGAAGTTATCAATGTTATGTAATTTTAATATTATACAAACAGAAAATAACATGTCAAGAGTATTACTAATCAGACTTGCATATAATTCCATATGTTACATTCTGGCATTAAAAATTAATGCTTTTTCAATTCCTAATAATTTATATTCATCTACTCTGGTTCAATTACATTTTTTAAAACTTGCAATGGATGATACTTGATGTTAATATCGTTTTATAAATATTAATTTCTTAATTAAATTTAATAAAAACTAATACTTTAAATAGAGTTTTAGCAGTTTGTAATGAAAATTGAAACCAAAAGTCTGTGTCTCGATTCGGTAAAAGGCAAGGATTTCAGTATTTTTCGTGTGAAGTAAACAATGAGAATTTTAAAGAATGAGAAATTATAGACCACCACCAATTTCATATATTTGAAATGAATAAAAAGAAATAGAAAGCGGATAAATAGGAAAAAAGAAAAATAACAATCCAACATCATATATAAAAAGTAAAATTGCATGGAAATTCTCTTTCTATTTTGCCACTAATATTGCGATTCTCTCATATGTATATGCATACACTGAAGTGACAAAAGTCATGGGATGACTGTTAATATCTTGTCGATCCTCCTTTTGCCCGGCGAAGTGCAACATCTCGACGTGTCATGGAGACCACAAGTCGTTGGAAGTCCTCTGCAGGAATATTGAGCCATGTTGTCTGTATAGACGTCCATAATTGTGAAAGTGTGGATGGTGCAGGAGCTTGGGCACGAACGGACCTTTCGATGATGTCCCATAAATGCTCGATGGGATTCATATCGGGCGATCTAGGTTGCCAAATCATGCGCTGGAATTGCCCAGAATGTTCTTCAAACCAATCACGAACAGTTCTGGCCCGGTGACATGGCGTATTGTCATCCATAAAATCCCATCGTTGTGTGGGTACGTGAAGTCCCTGAATGGCTGCAAGATCTGCAAGCAGCTGAACATAACCATTTCCAGTAAATGATCGGCTCAGTTGCACCAGAGGACCGAGTCCATGCCATGTAAAAACAGCCCACACTATTATGCAGCCACCACCAGCTTGAACAGTGCCTTGCTGACAGTTTGGGTCCATGGATTCGTGGGGTCTGCGCCACACTCGAACTCTACCATCAGCTCGTAACAACTGAAATCGTGACTCATCCGACCACGCCACGGTTTTCCACTGGTGTAGGGACAAGTCGATATGCTCACGAGCCCAGGAGAGTCGCTGCAGGCGATGTCGTGCTGTCAGTAAAGGCACTCGAGTAGGTCTTCTGCTGTCATAGCCCAAGAAAGATGAATTTCGCAGCACAGTCCTATCGGACACGTCCCTCGTAAGTCCCACATTGATTCCTGCAGCTATTTGACGAAGTGTTGCGTGTCTATTAACATTGACCATTCTACACAGAAGTCTGCGGTCTCGGTTGTTAAGTGCAGGTGGTCGCCCACTGCGCTGTCCATGATGGGATGTGATGCCTGAAATTTCATACTCTCGGCCCACTCTTGATACTGTGGATCTCGGAATGTTGAATTCACTAACGATATCCGCAATGGAATGATTCATGCGTCTAGCTCCAACTAACATTCCACGTTCAAAGTCTGTTAATTCTCGTCGTGCCACCATAAATCACAAAATACCTGTTCACATGAATAACTTGAACACAAATGAAAGCTCTGGAAAACGAACTGCTCATTTATACTTTTTCGCTGCGATACTACTGCCATCTGTATATTTGCATATTTCTATTCCATGACTTTTGTCACTTCAGTGTATTTTTATTAATTGTAATTATTTAATAAAAACTAAAATAAAAATTCCTTTTTGACCTATGTAGGAATTGACTCAATTTTTTAAAATTATTACTTGTTATTTGTCACTTTTTGAATGAGGCTGCACTATTAGTGTTTATAGCCCCAAATCTCATGGACCGTGGTACCCTGGTGGTAAGGTTTCGGCTTCGGAACTTGAGGGTTTCGGGCTCTTGAACCGATTCCGCCAGAGAACCACGTTAAATCTGTCGAGGACAAACGAACTTCCTCTGGTGTAGTGTGGAAGTTGGGAGAGAGGAGGCACCGACTCAAGTGTCATCCTCGCCATCTGATTGCTATTCAAAATTTTGAATGTCCCGAAATAGCTCTAGTGTTTCTTTAAAAGCCAAGTCTAATGATTAGTGAATCAGGGTTGAACAACTTCGTATTGAATTCCTATACGAAAAAGAACTACCCTTTAAAAGAATTGAACTTTTGAACGATAAGTTAAAAATTAATTGCATTTTTATGGGCGGGACATGTTGGAAGCGGTTAAAAAAAGTTTTTTCTCCCGATTCTGAAATTTTTCAGATTATCTTATACGCATTTAAATTAACTCGGTGTATAAGGTTTATGATATACCTTCATAATAAATGTTATAACTCATGTTTTTGTCCTTAAAACATATTTTCCAGGTAGTTTATATATTTCTAATTTGCTTAGGATTGCTCTTTATTGTGTTGCATTTTGAACTTCAAGTAACAAGTTCTTGCTATAACACGTATTTCTTTCATAAAAATTCTTTTAAATGTTTTGCTGATTGCAGTAATTATGTAATGTTTACAGAATATGTGCCGATAATAATTATAACCCCACACACAGAATAATTGAAAAATATTATTGAAAACTAAACGTTGAATATCGTATAAAACATTCTTTTTATGAAAGCAAAAATTCATCAGTTTTATCAGAAGTATACTGACAACTCTTTCGCTGTTGCTGAGGTGCAGACCCTTCACAGTTGTGGCAATGACACCAGTACTTAAATATTGCCAAATAAGAGCATCTGATACCAAAATATTTTTTTCTAAGATTTTGTTTGAAGGACGCTCAGTTATCCAGGCAGGGTGCTTATTACGACCCATTTATAAATTAACTTTTACACTTACACAAGTGTTTAGTTTTAAGAATTTGTATATTCAAATTTAAAGAATAAAATTCATTACATATTTTGATAGATTGGGAAAGTATTAATAGAGAAAATTGTAACCAAATGATTCAAATCCATAATCAACTAATAATAATGAAAAATCGATATGTATTTACCTTGCCTTAATTTATTCAATAAATTGAATAAAAATAATTCTTAAAAACACTTTTATTGCGCTAAAAATAATATTTTTTAGTTTAATTATTTTTGATTTTTCTAGCCTTTAAATTTATATTATGGATTTAACTTATTTCCAAATTAATTACCAAGAAGACTCAACTCGTTTGCTTATAAAATTTAATTAAATCTTAAACTTATTTACTATAAATAGTGCATTCTCATCGAGAACACATGTTTTCAAAATTTGGAAAAATGTAACACCATAAGAGAAAGTAAAATTGGTTCCAGTATCATATCTTTACACACATGAAACAAATCAAATTAAGTAAATGTAAAAAAAAAAGAATTGTGACAAATGCATTTAAACAGTGATATCACACAAAATAAATGAAATTGCAGCATTGCATTTTTACGTGCTGAAGGTGTTAAGAATTCTACCTCTTAACTAATTAGTCAGCTGTTTCTCAGGATTGAGGATACAGAAGGCATAAGATATCAATCAATTTCATTTAAACAGTAACTATATTTCTTCATCATTACTTCAATCTCTAAATTTTGAAATTGATCTGTAAAAAACAAAACATCAAACAAAACCTGCCTAGAGCATTGTCAGTTTGAAGTTTATTTCAAATATTTTTCTTTCGTTTGGAAATCAATTTAGCTGTCGTTAACAGTTGAAATTTCCCTTCAAAGTTTTCTGATTATTTAGGACCAGAAAATTAATTATCTGTCGAACTCTGTGGACGGATGCCAATCCAAATGGTTTTTCCCGAATAAATTTCAACTAATATTTGCTTTGGATGGTTTAGTTGACTTACGGAAGATTTCTGTCTGATATAAAAGTCTGAAGAATTAATAAAAATTAATTCATATTTGTTAACTATTTTAATTAAGTTATATTTAAAACAATTGCTTCACAATCGCTTTTTTAACCACTCAGAAAAAAATCATGAATACAAACTCTTTTTGCTACCTTTTATTTCTCTGTCCTTTTGAATAAATATATAAAGGGTAGTTATAATTAAACTTCACCAATAAACAGCATTCTACAACGCAAACGGATTTCAGCGAAATTTATATAGGCTATACACGAGATGCGCTCATGGAATTTCGAAAAAATAGGTTCAAAATGTCCACCAGAGGGTGCCTCTTCAGGAAAAACATTAAACACAATGAAGGACCAAAATGGAATATAGAAACAATATTTAACAATCCAGAACAATAATTATGAGTAATAAAATATGAAACCGAACTTTTCAATTTTAGGAAAAAATGCTAAGATTTGGATGTTTGCGAATAAGGCTTTACTCAAAACAGGTCAGGATAAGAAACTTTTGCAGTCGTTGTCCTGTTTTATGTCGATGTTTCAGGCTGGAAGGATGATGGTATCTTGTTGCGGTATTGAATGACTCAAAGAACTCCAAAACGCACCGGCATCCCAGCATAGGAGTAGCGTGTCTTAACCGTGATCTTGGCGACCTGGTTTCGAGCATAGTTGTTCTTCTATCTGAGTTGTATGAATTTACAGCTCACAGATGGAACACAGAAGAACAACCACAATCAACCATCACTGTAAAGTGCCATAAGTAACAACAGCAACTCCATAAAGCTTCACGTGCGAAGCATCACAACTGATCAGTCACGATTTGCTGTCTAACACATTGTCCATTTACTTGAAATTTTGCTGGTGAATGAAGGTGATCACGCAGAGAACCTTTTTCTACATCATCCTGGACATGGTTAACAATTATTCTTGTGCAATTTCGTTCAACTCCTTTCTTATTTCTACAAACTAAACTGTTTTTTTTCAAACAGCTTAATGTTATTTTTTACTTGCCTTTGTTTAATGTAGTTCGAGGGCGAGGCAATCGTAAACTAATCTATAAATGTTAATATTGTTGCTGTATTCAGGTTTTGGGCGTTTATTGTGTTAAAATTAATGTTTTAAGAAAAAGACGCCATCTGGTGGACAATTTGGGATTAAATTATTTTTTTTTTCAAAATTCTGTGAGCACATCTCATGTATAGACTATGTACCAAATTTCGTTGCAATCCGTTCACCCATTTTTGCTTTGTAGGATGCTGTTCATAAGGAAATTAAATTATAGTAACCCTGTTTGTAAATAAAATATAAATTAAAAATAACTGAGGATCATTTACAAATGCAATTGTAACGGTTGAGAACAGATTCAAAACATAACTCTCATTGCAGAAAAAGAAACATCGAGATGGTTTTGAGGATTACACTCTGCTAGAAAATCATTATTCTATTCCAGCAGATAATAAAGAGAAGAACAAATAGAATTGCCGCACATATTTCAGAGACGTTGAATGAGGAATTCCTAACAGTGACATTTCATCTGAGAAGCTAAGATCACTTGAATAGCAAATAAAGAATGTTTGTAAGGGAAAGAGCATTCTTGGACACTTCAATAGTAATAAACCATTGAAGAACACCAAAATGCTCTCACGTACATAACTATAGGCAAAGGATGGAAAATTCTGTTTAGTTCAACATACCCTAGAGGGGAATTTTCTACATAGTTTATTATAAACTCGTATTAAGTCAATAAAATATCCTTTCATTTCATCATACATAAGAAAATAATCAGAGATGAAATATAAGTTTTGTTTCATTTGAATAAGATCCGAAAATTTGGCACTTCAAAAGATAATTCATATTAGTTAGAATCCCAGAATTAAAATATTTGCGGTGTTAAGAGTGAATAAGAATGCAGCAGTTCAAAGATATTTCTTACATAGAATAAATTGCTTTCCCATATTGTTCTGTTATTTCTGAAACAGTAATACGTGGAACATTTCATATCTTCATGGAAGACATCTTATTTGTGCAATAAAATTACTTTACAAACAATTAAAACAATAACATACTTGAAATATGAAAGAATTAGGAGATAATGAACAATATGGATTGACCCTCCTTTGATGAGATTATTATGGAAAGTAATTTTTTTTCCATCGCAATTTTACAAAGTAATGAATTTCTGCTACTTAAACGAATAACATCCTTAAAATTAAATTCGCAAGAGAAAAATCAGGTATTTTCTTCATTATCAACAAAAATTTCTTTGTTAACAAGATTCAGATTATATTGTTATCGAAATAAAACTAATTTCAGATTATAATTATGTCTCGTAAGCTTAAAAGTATTGATGAAATTGCAACACACAATATTTGAATTCATTCTATTTCCAGAAAATTGTTCATAGCTAAATTTCTGAGCTTTGAAAGCTTCAAACATGGCGTAATTTGGGCTACAAATATTTCTAACTTTCTATGATATTCCCGATTTAGAAATAATTCCTTTTTTACTCTAAATATTAGGTTTCTTATATATGAATTACATTTTGCTTATTATTTCCTAGAAGTGAGCTGTCACAATGCCTTCAAAATAAGTGCAGGATTGACATTGAAAGGATTAGAAAGAAGCCAAATTCAACCAAAAACACTACCTACAATAGAGTTTCACCAGAAACCAGCTACACAACATCCAGTTGAGAAAAAAATCACATTCATTTTTTCAAAATTCTATAAGTTAGGATTTCAAATGAAAAATCATTACACTTTTCTAATTGTTTCTGGAAAGTGAGTTCTCACAATGCATTAAAAATAAGCTGGATAGGCATTGAAAGGATGAGGAAGAAGCCAAGTTAGTCCAACCAAAAACACTATCTACAATGAAGCTTCTCTCAAAACCAGTTTGGCCGTGGTGCCTGGTGGTAAGGTCTCGGCTTCGGAGCCAGATGGTTTCAGATTCGAGACCCGAATCCCCTGAAAATCCATCGTGTAAGTGGGGTTGATGCACGCTAATTCTTCTAGCGCCAAACGTCCTCTTACTGGTGTGGTGGGAGATATATCGAGAGGAGGATGCCAGCTCAGACGTCATCCTAGACATCTGAACGGGGTTCAAAATTATGAGGAGGTCCTTCCCCAAATACCTCTATTGTTGCTTTCAAAC
>JAPMOQ010050464.1:466021-480630 GCA_026543055.1 Argiope trifasciata
GTGAAGATCTGTTGTATTTTCTGATGAAAGCCGGTTCTTCTTTGGTCGCAGTGATAGCCGTTTGTTGGTTAGAAGGAGGCCAGGTGAACGCCTGCTAGTGACCCGTCTGCGGTCTAGACACACAGGGCTTACTCCTGGAGTTATGGTTTGAGCAGCAATTTCGTATGACAGCATCAGCACTCTCGTGGTCATCCCACGCACCCTGACTGCAAATTTGTACGTCAGTCTAGTGATACAACCTGTTGTGCTGCCATTCATGAACAAAATTCAAGGTTGTGTTTTCCAACAGGATAACGCTCGCCCTCATACCGCTGTTGTAACCCAACATGCTCTACAGAGTGTCAACATGTTGCCTTGGCTTGCTAGATCACCAGATATTTCTCCAACAGGCATGAAACTCCATCCCACAAACTGATATCCGACACCTGTACGACACAACGCATGCACGTTTGCATGCTTGCATTCAAAATTCTGGCGGTTACACCGGTTACTAATGTACCAACATTTCACATTTGGAATGGCTCTACCTGTGATTTTGAAACTTTAATCAATTAAATATGTTACCTAGAAAAATGTATTCCTAAAATTTCATTACTGTACAATAATTTTTTCTTGGTGTTGGGATTTTTTTTCCCATCAGAGTATAAATAAATAAACATGAATAACATGAATAAATAAATAAACATAAGTCCGTTATCCAGAACAAAAAGCTAGATTAAAGAGTTCTTTTTGCAATTATTTTTTCTTACACCCACAAGATATTGTCCACTTTTAGCAGTGCTTGACTTTCACTTTGTATACTTTGCATAGCTCAAGCAATGGTTAAGACCATTAAAATTTAACTGTTAAAAAACATTTTATGATTCAAACAAGTGGTGCTATTTAGAAATAAATTTGAGAACATTTTCAATTTTATTGAAACTCTTAACAATTGTAAATAACTCTGAGATATTTATAGACCAATCAAAACCTTTCCTTTTATTCAAAATATTGTTTTCTTTTATTTCGAGGCTTTTTAATAGCTACCAAATTTAGAGTAAGCATTAAATTGCTTTAAAACTTCGGGAATTGGGATATTTTAGTAAAAAGTCTTTCTAAATTAATATGGAAAGGTGAATGCAGCTTACAAAACTATGAGAAAGCAAAGAGTAAATAACTAAGATCTCAAAATGTGTTGTGGCAAAAAAAAAAAAAAAAAAAAACTTTGAGCGAAAATGTACTTTCACGTAAAGTGGAAAATGAAGGGGTCGTGGCATTTATCAAAATGTTTTCGTATATCACAAAATATTTGATTTACAGGTTTGAAATTTTTTGAAAACAAGTAAAAGTGAAAAGATCATTTAAAAATAAACTCAAAAGAGAAAAACCGAAGTTAAAATTAATTACCCTAGCCATCTTCATAAAGAAATGTATGTTTATTTCAAAAGGAGATCGAGAATTATGCCACTTTGGTATCCAAATCTAAACTGTAAAATATATTCCTATCACTTTACATAACCACAAAAATATCTAAAGGTGAAATCTGAAGAAAAAAAAACTATTCTATGAAAAAATAATCTATATAAATAAAAATGAATGTTTGTCTGTATGTCTCTTTTGCCTTCCTAAACCGTTCATTTGATTGCAATGAAATTTCGTCAGCTTATTGCTTATACCTACGGGATGGTTATAGGGATAGTACAATTATTCAATTTTTTTTTAAATAATAGAATCTCAACTTCAATTATTTACCAAGGATTAATCTCCAAATATCACGCCAACAGATTCGATAGAAATGCTAAATCCAAGTTAAAGGTTAATATTTTGTAGCCATAGAACGCAAATGCCATGCAAGTCATTCTCAGAACTTTATCACAGATTATGCGAGAAAGTTTTGGGGAGACTTATCCTGGGAACTTTAAATTTTATTAAGATTTTAGCGTTTTTCGCAGTACCTATCAAAAATATTGTAGAACAAATAATTTCGCACCATCTTAATTTTCAAAAATTTTCTTTTAAGCTATATTAACGATTTTATAGCATAAATATATTTTCTATGTTTAATCATTTATAAAAGAAAATATTTTAATCACATTTCCTAAAATTAAATTTACGAATTCTGCACGAATATTAAACGAGTCTCGAGGTACAATAAATAGTTTCTTTCACAACCATTCTGAAAGAACACCAAGTTTTACATTTCTAATCGAATACACAAATCTAATACTATTCATCCTGTTTCGATAAAACATTATGAAATTATTGATTGATTGGACTTAATATTATTTTTTTCTGCGGCAGAAACGCTCCGAGTACCAGCTAGTATTTAAATAATTGTTCTTTGTATTCAGCTGTCTTTCACAATTCAGCAAAACTTCTTCGTATTTGTAGTTGCTGTCTATGTTAATAAATAAATGTCCATATACTTCTTAACATATACAAATAGTTATATTCTTTATCAGATTCAAAAGTGTCAGGAAATTGATAATAGGATATATCGATCTTTTGGTGCCACCGAACATAAAATAACTGTTATTTAAAGTAATTCTTTTTTTAAATTACCTCTAATGTTTAAAAAAAAAGTGGTTCATTTATAGGATTATAATACATAAAAAATACAAGTATTTTATCTAATGGCATAAAAGTAGACATAATTTAAAAATTTTTTTAACTGGAAGTTATTGCTTAAAGTAAAGAAGTATTTCAATTACGTTGTTGTTTCTGATGGTACTTGTCATGGACAAGCCCGCTTGACTAAGTTAGGTAATTTAAGCCAAAGTTTTTACGTCTCTTGTTTTTCTGTAGCGTCATCTATTGCCAAGAGTACGACTTAGCTAATCACACGTCACATTCGCTTGTACAACCCCTTTTCACTGAGGGGCACTCACACATCTCACAGATAGAACTCATGAAGAACAACCATGCCTGAACCAGGAGACTCAGATCATGGGGAAGACGCGCTACCCCTACGTCAGGACGTCGGCTTGTATACAAATTATAGATGGATTAAAGGTCAAATGCTTCACTATAGAGAAAGGGTTTATCCTATATATAAAAATTCTTCTTTTGTTATAATTTGCACAATGCCTTAATATATACTAATGGGAATAATGTGTCTTTTATTACGGAATAATTTTTTTTGTGACTTTATACTTGATGGCATTGAAGTAGTATAATTAAATCACCTAAGTTTGAAGCTAAATAAGATTTTTATGAGAATTCTCAGCCTCACTCTCAAAAATCCATCAGTCAAACATTTATGCATATTTATACTAGATTGGAGGCTTACATCGTGTCGGGAATCCTATCATAACCAATGACTCAGAAAACATTTATAAATAGCAGTTTTGGGTGCATTATTAACGGATGCGATTACAAAAGTTGTGAAATCAACGCAAATATCAGAAGATGTCTATCTTTGGCGCACATGAAGATTACTGAAAACTTAAGCTTGATGTATACGTATATTTATACAACGATCGGTGGAAGTACCATAAATATTTACTCAGACAATCTTCCGTCAATTCCGGATATAAGGAGTCCGAATAAAAATTTAAACTTCGATATTAAAATTAAAGGAAAACTTTCTGTGGGAAATTGATTTAACCTGTGTGAGAGCTCTCTCCAATAACCCATATAGTAAGATTTGCTACTGAAATAGGAAAATTTAAAAATAAATTAATTTCTGATTTTTTAAACAAAATTTAAATTCTGTTTTTGCATTAAAAAGATTTCAACGGGTTTTCTTTTACTCCCTCTTCAGTCTTGAGCGTTAGAATGCTAAGAAATTCTTACAATATTTTATTACTGGATACAGCCCACTTATCTTACGTTTTAATCATATAAGTGTCTCGCAAGTTTCTTTACTATTTCTAATATGAAATGAATACACAATATTTACTGTTTAAGATAATATTTATTTTGTTATATAAGAATCCCTTTTGCTGTTTTACCTCCTTCCATCTCTCAGGAAGCTTCATTATGCTTTTTTACCGAAATTGTCTTTTAGGCAAGAAATAATTCTCGAGGTGTGTTTTTATTTCGCTAATTGGTTTTAAGCGCTTATCACGAAGAGAACTTTTTAAAGACAGATAGAAGTAACAATGAGAGTGAGTGAGATATGGTGAGCATGCAGGACGCGGTAAATCAATCCAATCAAACTGTAAGAGTTTCTCTCTTACGACTAATGCAATATGTGGTCTCACGTTGTTATGTTGTAACACAACGCCTCATCGGTTCATTAATTCTTGTCTTTTTTTTTTTTTTTTTTTTTTTTCAGTGGAAGTTTTCAATTGATAGAAGGATTTTGAATTTATTGTTTCACCTTGAGGAAGGAGCTTGTAAAAAACTACGTTTTTTCAATCCCACAAAACAGGACACCTGCTTAGGTTGTAATAGAGCTCTAGTATGACTGAAGGTTGTAATAGAGCTCTAGTATGACTGAAGGTTGTAATAGAGCTCTAGTATGACTGAAGGTTGTAATAGAGCTCTAGTATTACTGAAGCCGTTGACATAGGCGGCTAATAGATAAGCCTACATATTTGAATAAACATAGCCAGATGTCATTCATAGCGTTATGAAAAGGAAACTTTTAGGACACCCTAATATTTAACCCTCTAACTCTAAAGTATTTTTGTGGAACGTCAAATATACCATGATTTATTAGAATGTAACCATTCAAAGAATATTCAGTTAAAAAATTGACTTAATCATTAATTCTGCAATGTGAGTTTCCAATACTGATAGAATTAAATACCTTTTCTCAAGATCAAGAAAAGACTTCTAATTTCTAAATAACCAATTCACAGGTTGCAATCTGTTCTCATACACTGGTGTCCAAATCCAAGCATAATCACTAATGATATAAATAATGAAAGAAACTTAAGTCTGAATAATGAGAAATGTGATATGAGAAAATAAAAGTTATTAAATAAGGAAAGAATATTGCATGGAATAGATAAGGAAGAATATTGCCTTCTGCTTTTACAGATATTTAATATATTTTTAGAAAGACTTCGGAACCCTTTAATTAATGTTTAAAATGTAAAGACTGCTGATTTTAAATGTTCTATTCGAAGCATTTTTTTTCTGGACAACAAATGATATTATTTCCATGATATAAGGTTTTTCCGTAAAATTTTCAAGGATCTTGATTTATATTAATCTTTTTCTGCTTTTCAAAATTCTTGTAGATTTGTATGTAGAAAAATCTTTTTCAATCCACGGAAGAAACGTCCGTATATATCGGGAAAATGTGTTGAAAAGTTATATATGTACACTTTTTCTTGATGGAGTTTAATTCAAAATTCATTGGAAAAAAGAAACGACATTTCGTCTGTAAATAATGTGTGTAATTTTTTTATAGTATATTGAGTTAATTTTGATATTTTTTCCATTTCTTTTTAATAATTTTTTTATTTTTTTCCACTGAAAGAGAAAATCGCAAATCATAAACCTTTTACTGTAACCTTCTTTGCATTAACGAAATCAGGAATGAACAATTTTTTTATTTTCGTTCTCAATAGTAAATAAAAGTATTTTTGTTATAGTTATTTGCGAAAATCCATGTTTCATGAAGGATCATAATGTAATTCGTTTTATCTTTTATTAAACATTTTTCATACAGAACTCTACAAGCTGATCTGCATTGAACAACGGGCATTGATAAAGATGATGAAAACTATGTTTTTTATGTCTCAAATCTTTTTTTATTATTTTATATAATTATACTACAGATGTATTTAAAGACTTTACAACTGATTTAATAGTTGACAGACTTTCTGTTCGTAACAATGGCTTTAATTTTGAAATATTTGAAGCTTCACGTACCTTTCACAGAGATTAATTTGGTGTCCTCTCTTCATAAAGAAGTTATGATTGACAGCTTCCTTTTCAAATTAATAATGTTACTTCTTTTGTAATTAAATTTTTTAACACCTTGCATTTAAAAAATTTTGAATTGCGGTATAGGAGTATTTATCTTAGTGGATTTTTCTACGTTTTGGTTATATTAACACTCCATTCTAAAGAAATGTTAGTTCTCTTTTGGAACGGAGCTCGTAATTTTAAAACACGGACAGATGATGAGGACAACCTTTGAGCTGCCACCCCCTCTTCAAATTACCATGCCACACCAGCGGGAGAACGTTTGACTCCGAAGGATTTAAAGTAAACCTGCTTACACGGTGATAACATTTTCATCTTCAATATGCCATTTAATATGTTTATAAATTGAAGTAAAATAATCGACTTCGAGATGAAATAAGTTTATTTGTAAATGAACTTATAATAACAATAAAAGCATTTTTATTAGCATAGTCTTGAATTTTGTTTAAAAATTATTTTCTGCATTCAAGTTTTTGATTTATAATTGAAGATTTTAGATATTACGGGATCTTGGAACCAGTGTTTAATTAATTGAATGGATATGGGTTCTTAGAGCCAATGTTGTACTGAATAAGACTTTAATCAAATCAATTGATTAACTGAAAATTATAAAATGATGCATTTTCAATCATTTCACAGTTATATTTTTTTAAATCTAGAGCATCAGGTAGTAAAGAGCAAAATCTCTTTCAACATTCCGCCTTTACTCCTTAAAAGGGAACCATTCAAATGAAATAAAATTGTGCTTAAATATATGCTTACATTTCATATTCATCAAGAGAATATTTCATTATTTTGCTTGCAACACAATAAAATATACGACACATGATAGTAATAATTATTCAAATTGGCAGGAATCTATTCATTTTGATCAACATCTCTTTAAACGATTTGATATTCAACAGAACTGAAATGCCCGAACTTATGAAGAGATCCCTGTCCAGAGAAACACAGTGAGATTAAGCATCCTTCAACCCCTCTCCCCCCAAAAAAACCCTCTTTTAACATTTTGGCGTCTTTAAAATTGGACAAAAAATAAATATATCCTAAAACATTAATTTTTTTCACAGTTTGCTTCAAAGACTTTTTTAAAATCCGTTAGCCATCCAGAAAGCTTTTTCTTGATTGGACATTTTTGCCAAAAAATCCATCTGCCATGCAGAAGTTAGTGCAAGGCGTAGATTGTTTCCGGGCAGCAGGAAGTCAAAATGACGTGATATCGCGTTGGGAAAAAGCGGAAGTCATGCACTGGAATCAAATGAAATCGAGCGGAAGGAAGCAGCAGGAAGAAGGTGGATTCTGTAATAATATTACGCCTCTACCGAATGAATCCAGGCCTTGCATCATTTTGTTAGACACGTCCATCGCGTAGACATTTCTTTAGTTCAAATAAAGCCACACGGGTGGCTTAGCCCCAAATTCATTTTTCTTTCAAGAAAGGAAATACAATTGTATAGAGTGAAGAAACAATTCTTTATATTTGCAGCCAGATCAATGTTATATAATAGAGAAAATGCTTGAATTCAGGTGCTCCTTCTTCTTGAATGGAAAAATATAAATCCGATATGGAAGGTAGAATTATGTTCATATATTTTATTATTATGTTTGATATGTTAGGTAGTATTATGTTCATATCTGTTATTATTATGTTCGATACGTTAAGTAGTATATGTTCGTATATGTTATTATTATGTCCGACATGTTAAAAAATTATGTTCATTTATGTTATTATTATGTTCGATATGTTAGGTAGAATTATGTTCATATATATTATTATTATGTTCGATACATTCACATTAAACGAATTTCGACGTAAAAAATAAATTTCGTGGTTTATTTAGAAATTTTCCTTTTCACTTCACAATTTATTAAACTTTATATTAATTATATGGTACTCATAGACGAGAATTACTTGAGAGATTTGAACACAATCATCAATTAACAAACATAAACCATTTCCTAGATGATACTAGATGACAAATCATCTGCTTATTAAAAATTTCTATGAGGAACAGTCAATATCGTACTAATAACGATACAATATTGCTTTGATGTTCCCTCCCTGAAATAAATAACTTATTTTATAATATCCAATTATGTTTAGCGTGACATTAGATGCTTCTCCCAAATATCATAATGATTTTGTCTCACTTCTGGTTCACCAGCTTCTGTTTTAGGCTTCCCCTCTATCTCTGCCGATGGTAAGTGAAAGGGCTCTCACCATCAGACGCTTTTACCCTCTATTTACTTCCAGTTTCTCTTCAGTAGTGGACATTCTTAAGGTTGGAACTCGGGACCATTGGATACGTAGCCTCATAAAATAGCCGCTAGGCAAAAGAATGCATTCGTGTCGGGAAGTTGTTATCTGGTTTATGAGCTTGCCACCACAGTAGGGGAGTATTGTGCTGATATCTTAATAAGTCAGCAGCCGCCACAAAACATTGGTGAGCACTTTTGTTTAGTGGGTATGTTACGAGCCTGCAAATCGTACGGTCACGAGTTTGATCCTTGGTGGAATTCAACCCCCACATTGGCACAATTCCAGCCAACACTATCAGCCACGGTAGCTAAAAACCCATATTTTGACAATGCGGAGTGACTTTGTGAAGAAGAGTGGACTATGGTCCTGAATGAAATACTCATCTCGCAGAAAGCCTAACTTGTGGCCAACCATATAAAAGATCAATCGAAACGGGACAATTTCTGAGGTAAGGGTTTGTTGATATTCTCTAAGTAATTCTGAGTGTATAGTTTCGTGCGAGTACGTACTGCCCGGTACTGTCATCTGCCTTTCTTTCTTAGGCTACTTGATAAACAGTGTTTTTAGATTTTAACTTCTTTTACCTTTCATGGATACTTTGAATCTAGCTATGTAATCACTGATACGAAAATTCAATCGGTTTCAAAGCTTAAACATCTCACTATATGGCTCTTCCCATGTTAACAAACTGATTGTGTTAATTGTTCTGAAGTAAAAAGGATAAAGTAACTAAATTCTTGATTTGGGTTCATATAAGTCTCGAATATTGTAAGAGTAACAAGTTTTGGCTAACAACAAGCACAAAAGCCCCCTCATTTTTCAAAATATTTCCACATTTTCTATACAACTTTCTTTGTCTTGGATTAGAATTTACTTCGAAAATAACAACAACATCTGAATCATCTTAACTAAAGATATGGTTGAGTTCCAAAAATCTGTAAAAGAAAATTGAGTGAAATAGTCTATTAAGACGCAAATTCTAATCCCGTTAAAATCTTTTTAAATGCCAGATATTAATCGTTCATTGCAAATATACATATCGCTAAAATCTGTGCTAAATTCTACTACATGATACCTCTGACTACATGTCAAAATCCTTTAAATGTGTGAGCAACTAACATTGAATATTATTTAAAATTTTGCCTAAAATAAATTTTAGAAAAAGTCATTTTGAGTTGAATAGTTAGAAGGAATATTTCTTTTGAGGAACATTCGCAGCAGCTTGAACAATACATTCCTGAGTATCCGGTTCGCAAATATACGGCTTCGTAGTATTTAGCTTAGTTATTTTTATTGTAATTGAATGAAGATGGCAAGGCGTTGCATTGGCGACATTGCCAAGGCATTGGGAGAAGGCGTCAGTCAGGATGCTCTTACTTGAGCGCAAAATAAAAGTTGTGGCAGGAAAAGAGTAGCATTCTGCTCCTTGCTCATTGTTTTGATAGTGTGCAATGGACTTCAGTTGTTGTCGTTGTTTCTGATTATAACTGGACCCTCCTTCATACAGAAAATTCATATTCTATGTGGTTTGAGACAAATGGAGGATTCAGTACTCAATAAGAAGTGAGAAAATACGTATAATGACAGTGAGTTTTGGCTTTATAACTTTAAAGAAATGAGTTCATAGAACTCCAGTCTATCCTTCTTTTTTGCTATCCGACCTGCTCTTTAGCCCTATTAGGCCGGATACTCTGAAGTGTACTGCACATAAAAATGAAAAAATTCCTTTTCGGAAGTGCACTTTCCCAACCCTTTGGATTCCACTTCCGTCTATTTATCTCTTCTTCAGCAGCGCAAACACAATGATGCATTCAATAATCAAAAATGTGCTTGTTGTTTTCACCATACATTTCTTCCTCCAAGCTGTTAATTCTAAGATATATTCATGAATTGACTCCCTCTTTTTTATTTACATATTCTCATTCATAAAAAAAGATGGTAATTTTTTTTTCTTTTACCTGCTATCATGTTGAAAGGCAATCAATGGTAATATCTTATAAAGAATTACTTGTATAATTAAAATTAGGCAAGAAATGAATAGCAGCATGCATAATTTCTTCATAGATATTCATCCGCTTTTACGCTCGAGAACATTTATGAAATATATGACAACCATGTGAATATCCTCTTTAACGTAAACATAAATTACATTATAAGAATAAATAATGAATCTTTATTATTTTCGATTTTCGCATCTCATGTTAATCTAGCAGCTAAATTAAAAAATTCGCATTTTCGTATAAAATGCACTTGCGAAAAATTTTATCTATTGATAAAATGCTGCATTTGAAAATATTTTTTAGTTAAATCTTATTTATAATATTATATTTATTATATTATTATTATTTGTATGATTTTAGTATAAAATTATAATTTTTAATTTGAATATAATTATAAGTTTACTTATATAATAATTAATTGCTCCACTTTCTCACACAAATTTTACTTTGATGAAACTATAAATAGTTATCTTTATGTGCACAGAAATCATAATGAAAAACTGGGTAGAAGTCAATTTACATTTTTTTAGTTCATCAAGATTCTCCAAAAGCTGAATTTTCATTTGTTTGAGATATGTATGTATTGAGAATCGCAAAAATGTCCAAACTAAGAAAAGGAATAATAAAATATTCCTACCAATATTCCTAGTAAAGAAAATACTCCTATTCCCTAAATATCCCTCAATTCTGAAAATAATTACACTTCCTACATTTGTATGCTACTCCCCTTGACAAAATTGACCAATTAGAATATTTTTTCTTTGCTATATTTAGATCATTATAAAAATTGCATACTTGTGTTCTTAAAATTGACTGACTTAATTTGAAAATTGCCCCTTGGGAATGGGGACGATATATCAAATTAGAAATCTAACCCTTTTGTTCATGATGATGGAAATTTTCATCATAACAATTAGTGAAGAAAAAATTGTATACCAAAAACAGGTGTACTGGAAATTGGTTTGCTGTTGGCAACCTCTTCACGACTATTGCGTAATAAGGAATGTAGCTGTCAAAAAATCTAATGTCATAGTCATTATAGCGAGTTTGTATTTATCATTTCGTTGTTTGTTGTGGTTGGAAAAATACTTGCGATTTCTTGAATATTTTTTATAACTATTCTGGGAGTTTTTTGCTAATAAAAGCGATAATGAGGGAAGAAATTTAGAAGAGAAGAACGCTGAAGATTTAATACTGAACTTAACATGCCAATTTGCATGATGATGGATATTTCCATCGTATTGTTTTTTAATTATTTTCTATTATATATTTATGCTAGCATTTTTTAAACATTTTCCCTTTAATCTAAAGCATGATCTAATCTAATCTACTCTGATCTATTTAACAAAAAAAATCAGACAAAGTAGGGCTAAATATCACATTAATTGGAAAAAAGAGATGATAATGCACACGCAAAAACATGCATAGAAATACATGCTTTCTCGACACTTCCAGTATTTACGGATTTAATGTACTTTTCATATTGAGACCTGCCATTTTTTAATTATATGAAAAGAGATATGTTTGTATTTGAGATTTAATATTGTCGCGCATTCGTTCATCTTACTAAAAGGATGATTTTACGACTATTTCTCTCTTTATTTTAATGAAGTAAATTCATAATTACACGATAAACGAAAATTCTTGCAAGGATTGGAATTTCGATTCCAGAACGCTAGGACATATGTAAATACTTAAAGTTTAAAAAAACATTGATTGAAGTAACTTCATGTTTTACGGTAGTTAAATTTTAATCCACATGCTGAAATTTTAATGTTTTTATTAGTTCCAAAACTATGTCCGAGTATATTTATTTCTAATTTATTTGCTATAACACTTTCTGTTTTCTTTGGAATCACACATGTTCACTCATGTAATTACAGTAAGTAATGTAAATTGCATTGACATTGTTCGACTTTATGTAGTTTCATTTAAACCCTTTTATTTCTTAAAAATTAATAAATATGTAAACTATTGTACGCAAATGTGTATTAGCTAGCATTATAATAATTTGGCTTTGAAAAACACAGCTTAATAGCGGTATAAATTATACCGTTCAATGTTTTATCATCTACGGTTTGAATAGTTGTAAAATGAGAAAAAAAAAAATCTTGAAATGACAGTTATACTTCTCTTCTGCATTATACTCTAAACAGAATTAAAACAAACTTTTTTTTCTATTCAAAAGCTGTAAATGGAAGCCAAACATAAAATATTAATGAAAAGATACATCTTACCAAATGATGCAGTTCCATTTCATGCGTTAACTGCATTTGTCTTGTGATAATATTATAAGAATTGGTATTATTTGGTCTTTAAATATTTATAGCAAAATAAATTTATTTCAAGATTCTAAATAAAGAAGAAAAAAAATTAAGACAGTATCTGTAGCTGGAAACACAAACAGTATTTGCCCTTGTAGATCATAATTACACAATGTTTTACTATATATAGTAGGATATAATGTTTAATACTTATTAACACATTTTTAATCCAAAAGATTTGAAGTTGCATTGCTTATTGTCCTAGATTTTATTGATGAAAAAACACTGTATCTGATAATAAAAATGGAATAATTAATATTTTTTCATCATTAATTTATTCATTTCCAAAAAATTTTAAGTCTTCAGGTTAAAAGAAATAAGTAACATTTGTAAGAAATGAAAAAAAAAATTCTATTTAACCAATTTTGTCTAAAAGGATGGTATAAAATTTAAGCTGTGCATTTCTCAAAAATTAACCGTAGAATTATAACATTAACATTATCTTATTTCCTACTTTATTCTCAATGCCTTTCCAATTCACAATGCTTACTTAAAATCAAACTGTGTTTCATTCTTTTTCAGACACTTTAAAAGTAATAAAGAACTTTCAACCGCACCAACTATGCATTATCCATTTTATTACCATATTTTTATTTATGTTAAAGAATTTTTTTTTATTTCAGCAAATGAAATTTTTTTTCAAGTTATCTTCATTGCACATCTTTTTGGCAATATTTTATTGATTATTGCAAAATATTCTCATATATACTCGCGTCAAAAAAAGGAAATGATGACAAATGCAGACATTCGTCTCAATTTCTTTCTTCTTAATATCTTTTTTTTTGTTTGAACGTAGTATTAGCTGAAAGAAAAAAAAAAGCTTCTGGATGCAAACTGAGTTTTTTCTCATTTTTCTAACATCATCTTAAATTTGATTAAGCTATAGAAAAAGTTTGCTTAAGCGGTTTCTAGCCACGCATTACACGAGCATTTTTGCAGGTACCAATAATTTGTAGCAAAACGGCATTGCTTAAGAACTGTATATACCCATATAAATAGTATTTGGAATGAATAAATTACTCATAAACATTATTTTTAATACTAATTTTTCCTTCTTGTTGATAAAAAAATGTATTTTTTCATGTCAAAAATGGAGTGCATATATTAAAAGAGGGATAAATCGTATTATGTGGTAAATGTACAGCAGTCAGCAATCTTTTTAAATTTAGAATTGATTACAAATCATGTAACTGCTTACTCTAATTTTAAAAAATTTCTTTTCATGTTTGATTATTCCTAAGAAAATATATTTTCAATTCTTACACGAAAACTTTAATTAAATTGTTTGAGCTTAATTCTTGTTAACTTAAAAAAAATTAAATATATATTAAAATATTTTTCCATTCCCTTTGCAATCATTGAAGCTCTTTATTATTATTCTGTAATTTGAACCTTGCATTAAATTTTTTTAAATAATGCATTAATTTAATTTCATTGAATTTTTTAAAATTATTAATTTTTTTATATTCAGAGCGATAGTTATCTAATCTGCAAGCATTATTTACTTGGAGAAACATTTACGTGTATTTATAAACTCTATAAGTTTTCAAATAAGATTTAAATATACCTGAATAATACCTATTTTTGCGCTACATCTTCAGAACCGCTAAGTATAAAGGTTTCATGCGAATATCATTTTTTTGTTAAGCAAAAAACGGGGAATAATGTCTTTTTTTCTTACTAAAATAGTTTGAATACAATATAACCTCGGTACCTTATCACAGTAAAAGATATTAGATGGCAGAGGAATCTGAATTGCGTCGTACAATGTAACAAATTGTAATATATTTAAATGACATGCGCAGCCATGTGACTGCAACGCCATACGACAAATGTGGCCATTTATGCGTAATTTGAGAAATCTTTTTCAGTGATATAAAGTGGTATTGAGATAAAAATATATATTAAGAAAAATCTAAAAAAATAAACCAGTTATATTTTGCTTTCTATAAGAACTTTGAATGCTTCTACTTATAACATTCCAACAGGTTGGTTGATTGCGTGCTTAAATGCACTTCGAGAATAATGCATAATCTTTTTCATCATTTTTGTTTTCTTCTTTGTGCAAAAGTACCTTTAAGCACACAATCCACAAATCTTTTGCATTATTCTAACATAGAAGAAATAGTTTTTACTGTATATTTCTATATTATAGAATTA
>JAPMOQ010050464.1:485630-519875 GCA_026543055.1 Argiope trifasciata
TTTATCAATCTTAAGTCAGCAATAAAATGTACCTAACATAGATTCCTTCATCTGCATGCAACTTTTGTTTAACACGTACATTTTATATTCGGCCTGTTTTTGTCTGTTACATACTGTTACTTAAGTTTTTTTTTTAATTATTTAGATCGTTTGTCACTTAATTCTCGAGTTGCTTCAGGCCGAATGAAGCCCTTCAACTGAAATATCTTAAAAAATACAGTTACTATAGTAACGAAAGGTAAATTTTTTGTTCAATGAAACGAATCGAATTTTGAAAAAAGTTTTTCAAGCAACCAATTAAAATAACTTCATTGTGTTTTTTCTCTTAAAGTATTCCTTTACAATTTTTTGTGTGTCGCAAATTTTTCTATAATATCCCAAGAATTCTTTCATGTAATTCTTAATTTTTAAAAAGTTCTACTGTTCCTAGATTTTTCCCCTTTGTTTTGTATTGCTTCCACAAAAGAAATATCACTATAAGATGTTAAATATAAATTACCCCAAAATTAAACCGATGTTTTCCTTTTCTCTCATTTGTAATAAGATTCGGATGACCAGTTTGAGAAAAGAGAAACACGTCCGAAGCCGGGAAATAACAATAATGTTCTGTACAAATTGAATTCCCAAAAATACAGGCAGTTTCTTTATTTTTTTAAAACGATTGTTTGTTGCCCTCGTTTCCAGTCTGCCGTTTTGGCAAGAAGCCAGGTAGTGTCTTTTGAAAATCTAGTCAGATCAATTTAGAGAAAAGAGCAAACGTAGCAATTTACCTATATAAATATGCTATAGAATTTTATCTATCTCACATGAATGCATGGCGTTCTATGCTTTAATATCATAAGCCATTATTACAAACAAAACAATGAATTTACAGACTTATGATTGATTAGAACTACCAACTCAAAATAGAATTAGGAAATTCCCTAAGTATGTTCAGTTAATTTCTCGTTCAAATGACAATCACTTCAGGAGTGTTTTCAATTTGTGAAAACATAAAATCAAACACACGGTCATTAAATTTTTTTTCTACCTGTATAAATATGCTATAGATTTTTATTAATCTCACCTGAATGAGTGGACTCTGTATACTTCAATATCTTGAACGATTATTACAAACAAAACAATTAATTTACAAACTTCTGATTGATTTGAGCTTCCAACTCAAAATAGATTTAGAAAATTTGCAAAGCATGTTCAATTAATTTCTCCTTCAAATGGCAATCACTTCAGGAATAAAGTGGTACTATTTACTGAAAGGAAAGGAATTAAAATTTAGGAAGGATTTTATTACACGCCTGATGATGAAGCTGAATTGAAAGATATGGGAGATTTATTCATCAACAAATGATAAACTTATTTGCATCATTTTTCGAAAGCAAAACATTGGCTGTTATTATGGAAAATGTTTTCTATGAAGTCATATCAATGCATATATATGTATCAATACATTTTTATTTTGGTGGTGTAAGGTAAATCTCATTAAACGTAGTAAAAAAGGATTATTTTGGAGGAGTACAAGGTAATTTTAGTTTAGTTATATTAACGCTCCTTTTTAAAGCACCTTTAGGACTACTTTGGGACAGACCTCGTAACTTTGAGCCGAGATCAGATGACGATTACGAAAACTGAGCTGGTATCTTTGTCTCCATATTCCAAGCTATGCAAGTGAAAGGATATTTGTCTCCTATGGATTCAACGTGCACCAGACCCCCTTTCATGACGGTTCTTCGGTGGAATCGGATCCTGCACCGGAAGCCTCCGGTTCCGAATTCGAAACCTTATGACCAGGTCACCACTGCTCCGAAGTGCAAGGTAAATCTCAAAGTATTCGACCTCAGGAAAAAATTTCACGGAATTGCCTTCTATATGTTAATAAATAAAAGATTATCTTTCAAAAATATACTCCATAAAAGATAATTTTAAATAAAAATAATAATTTCATGATAATAAAGCTATTTTGTAGCAATATATATGCGATTCTTAATGAAAGTTTTGATAAAAACTGTCGTTTCGATGTTTTGTTCTAAGTTACTTTTTTCTGCTAGCACTGCTGTTTAAAATTTAAGATTTGTTTTCATTATTAATCAGTAATTCATTTGATACTCTTAAGCAAAACGTTAAAACAATCGAATACAGAAAATTTATTGTTTCAATTACATTCGTTTTAACTGAAGGAAAACCAGAAATATTACTTTTTTCTTACCCAACTAGAAATTGGAAGTCAGCAGAAATACGTGTATCGTTTATCTGCACATCCTATTTTTTTCACATTCGGGTGGAAACATATAAATCTCAAAAGTAATTTTAGGATTATCATACCAAGGCAAAGTATGTCTCGCCCAGTGCAAAGTCTCTAATTCATTCTTTTGTTAGAAAACGATGTCTGTATGTTGGAGGCTTGCCATTTCTTTCTCGATGCAAACTATTCTTTGGGTTGACAATCCTTTAGTTGTCTTTCTTCTTGAATCTTACGGGAAGTACAATTTTTAAAATTTTACTGGCAAAATTCCCAACTCATATAAAGCCTTTATGTAAAAAAAAAAAGAATAAAGAAAGAAATTACATGAAAAAGAGTTTCATCTTCTTTTTCTTTCTTAATTTTTTTCGTTGGTTTTTTGTTGGAAATAGTTTTTTTTTCGTAATCTAGATACCCCATTAGTCTTGAAAATATTGTACAAAACAACCAAACGTATAAGGGATTACATATTCTGTTTACTGATGGTTATTAGAAGAAACGTATGATTCATAATATATTCCGCTAATTCCCTAAGAAAGGCAAAATTTAATCAATTTAATCCAATCCAACTGCCATCATTGATTATATAGAATTGCGGATTGTCATTAAATGACAATCCAGCAATCAACAGGAGGTTCATCATTATCAGAGAATTCTGCTGAATGACTTAAATACCTTTCATTCTCTTCAAAAATTTGTTTCAATAGGATAATTTTCTTCTTTTACATGATACGAGATTTTCGTTTAAGCAAAAACTTATCATTCTGCTTCTTTTTGTGTAGAGGTTGTTTTATATATGTTATTCATTAATATTCAGTATACTCTACTTATGAGAAAAACGCATTTCACAGAATTAACTTGAAACTCATTAAAATCAATATTATGAATTTTTTAAAACTAATAAAGAATAAAATACTGACACACACACACACAGATCTCTCTCTCTCTCTCTTTATATATATATATATATATACACATACATACATACATACAGTTTCGTAGCCGAAGAGAAAGATGAAGTTTTAATTCTTAAGCTTCGATTTAATTTGATCCCGGAATGCATTATTTATGTACTAGCTAAAAGCGACGAGGTATGTCATTCTACAGCATGACACAAGAGCAAAATATTTATCTCCTTGATTGTATACTGTGATATTCTGCTAGGGATTTCTTTACACATGTCGATTTGGGTAAAAGGATTATAGATATCGTTTAAAAGAATTTATTTAGATTGACAGATTTTTATACCTTCGGTATTTGGATAGTTAGACTACTAAAGACTAAATTCTTTTCCTTATTTCATGTGATGAGAAAACATTAACAAATTTAACGTACAGTACATTAGTACTATAGTACATACAGGTACATATATATATATATATATATATATACACTGCGAAAAAGATTCGAATGCAATACATCCTACATCATTCATTAATGAGTTTTTATGACAGAATATTGTCAAGTGAATTGGATTCGGAAATAACATATTTTTCGATTGCCAATAAAAGGGTTCCAATTCATTACTCATTCTAATTAATCTATTGTATTACTCATTATAAATGGTCTTGTTGTTGGAGAAATATACTATTAATATAAAAAATTAGATACTGATCAAATATCTTTATTCTAAAATTAAAAATAAATACATGATTTGGCTCGTAAATGACCCAATTGATGCCTAGAGGCATTAAGACATATCAATAAATTCAAAATTAGAAATGGAGTAAATTAGAAAGCATATTTCATTCACTGATCATGTCAAATGCTCTAATTCTTATCGATAAATAGACACATTAATTAGACACTGAATAAAGACACATCAACTAGCATTGAATTAAGAGAGATTCACTAGACATAGAATTAAGATACATCGAAAAGAGACATATTGATAATTTCAAAAGTAGTATTTGAGTAAGTTGAAAGAATATTTCATTCGTTGACCATATCAAATGTTTCTCTTCTTATCTATAAACAGACATATTACTAAAAATTGAATTAAGACACAATAATTAAATATTGAATTAAGGCATATAGATAAATGCTGAATCATTCTTTGAGTAAGTTAGAACGCACATTTCATTCGTTGACCATTTCAAAGGTTCTTCTCCTTTTAGTAATAATTTTTTTTTCATCACAGATATTAAGCTTAAGGTTTTGATGGCTTTTTCTTGCATCCATTGAAGTAATATTTATGGTCCTTTTTATGGACTTAGCTTATTAACTGTCTTAATTCAAAGACACTTAAGGAAAGGAAAAAATGCTTTGAAAACTATTACGGATGCCAGATAAAGGATAGTTTAATAATGACAACTTGTACAGAGATTTTTGAAAACTATATATATATATATATATATATATATATATATATGTAGCAATATGTAATGTAATATATATAGCAATATTTTCCCTATCAAAATATTCTATATAACACAAGGGAAAATTAATCTCTCTCTTAGATTAATTTTTCCTTGTGTTATATAGAATATTTTGATAGGGAAAATATTGCTGTTTGCTGTGCTAATATGTTATTAAAATTCTCATAGGTATTTTTGAACATGTGACTCTCAAAGCAGAGGAAACAGTAATCTTTTTATAAAATTATTTGTTTAGGTCAGCAACTTTTATCCATCACTCTCACAGTGGAAATTGTCGAGTAAAGAACTTTACAAAGAATTTCTTGAATTAATTAAGTAGATAATATGGAATCGGATCAGGAAATAAGAGAATATTTTAGAATGACTTTGATAAGGGCTAAATTAAGGTAAAACTTTAGAAATTAATTTGATTTAAATTAAATGTTAAAATATCATGACACACAGACAAATATATATTATATATATATATATATATAATCAAAGAAAAAGGCGAAATAATTTTGCTATTGATCCGAAACTAAGCTTGGCAGCTGAGAATGAAACCCGAGTCTTGGAGATCAACACAAAACACTTAATCGAAACTTTGAAGGAAAACAGTTTACATAAATCTGACGTGATGAAAAGACAGTTCGGTGAAAACGATAAGATAGAAACGATTTTTTTGTCCAGAAAAGATTTCGGTTTTCTATTTCATCGAGCGTTTCAAAGGATTTCAATTTTCGTCCCCTATTTTTTCCGAGGTTAGTGACATACAGGAATTCTTACTTATCTGCCAAAATGGTGGAAACAAATATTAACTGTCTGATCTCTGTCAACACGCGCCGTCTGAAAAGAGGGGAAAAATATATTTTCATTTCAAATATAGAAGTACCAGGTGCTACTGGCAACGCGAGTAGAAATACGATTCTTTTCAGCTGAATTTCAGCGAATTCCAAAATAAATCTATTGGAAGGCTGATACAATGAAAGAGACATCTGTCAACTTTTAATAAATTTCTTCAGTTTCGATATGATTAATACCTGAATAGAAGAATATTCTCCGATATTTTAAGGATAATTTTATGGGCATTAGACTGGATTCAGTTTACGATTTTCAGTTTCCAAGTTTAAAATACGAATAGTAAGGAATGCTGTTTTCTTCTATGTCGTCAATAATAAGTTTTGTTTATTATTATTATTAGTGCAAATAAACTTTTACTTCCTTTATAAATCTTTTATTACAGACTTGAAATGAATTTATTAAAAAACTGAATGTATCTTCTTCTTAAAAAATAAATCCATAAAAATAAGCTTTTAATCGACTTCGAAATCTTCTTTCATCAGATTAACTATTTTGTTTACACATTTGGCAATGAGTCATTGCAGGGCAAAAAATATTTTCCATAAAGCTCAATTATCACGTTTCCTCGAATTTCCAGAAGAATCTTCCGTTTAACTAAATGCGTTTTTGCTGTCAGATGATAATTAGATATTGAAAGGAGGATCGAATGTGAGAGGGTTGAAAATCGATTTTTGTCCTTTTCGTCAACACTACTAAATTAATTGTTCTGTTGCTAACTGCATTATTGTTAAGAGAGTTAAAGTAGAATTTCACGTTCCATAATTTGTATCCAGAAATGCTGCTAATATGCATAGGAATGAATTGGTCCAAGGAAAACAATGTTTGTCACGATCGTTGAATTTGGCGATTTTCGAGGAAAACAGAATTTCAAGATAAACAATCCAAACAGAAACATAATTTCGGAGATTGAACTTTCATGCATTTGATTAAAAGGGGGGAATTCAATTAATCAACAATTTTAGGGAACTCTTTTAGGAAATTTAAGGAACAGCTTTGCAACTTAATTCTTAATTCAATGATAGCTGTTGTAACAACGATCAGGAAAAATCCAGGGAATAAAAGAGCCCTTATATTTAAAAAAAAAACTTTTTAAAGGTGGTCTCTAGAAAAGAAATGTATGATAAAATTTCATCATGCTTTATAAAGTTTTTGAAATTTTTATTCAGAATTTTTTCTTCTAAATTTTTTCACAGAGCTGAGAACTTATGCCTGTCTTTAGATTGCTTTTATCCATCTTGTCAAAAGATATACTTTACGTACCACAAATATTCAAATAGCTTTCTATGCCAGAATAAAACCTCTAAAATTGTTTGTAAATTTTGTAGAGAGTCAAATCGATAAAATATATTCTGGTTTCACAGATAATATCAAAATAAAAATTAAAACTGCAAATTTTCACATTTTAAAACTTGAATAAAATATTTTTTCAACAAAATTTTAATATTTGTAGCTTACAATTAGAATGTTTTACAATAATTAATTCCTAAAGCAACAAAAAAAATGCATTTCTGGACGTGAACAAAAAGTTAGGGTCTCAAGAGATTATTTGCAATAAAATATTTTTTAATGAAGAGAAAAAAAAAGAGAAGATTGATTCATAGACAAAATAATTAATAGGGGCTATTACTCCGTTGGCCTGTTTTTACTCAATATACTTCTAAAAATAAAATTTAATGTCAAAAAATTCATAATTTTTCAAAAAAAAAATTGATGCAATTTAATAATTGTAGCATTTAAGTTGCCTTTTTCACATGATTATATCCATAACTATGAATCGAATATCTTATGAATTAGATGAAAATTTAAATAAACTCAACGTGAGATCCACATTAAAGTAAACTTCTCTCGATTAAATATATTAAGATCTATACATGAAATTTGGATAAAACGGTTCCTTTCTTTCTCATTTAATTTCAAAATCTTTTATATCTTTTTCTTTGGAAGGAAATTACAAGTATTTATTAGCCAACCTACTAAACGTATCGTACTAAATAGGAAATATAAAGCGAATTCTTTTAAATGCGATGAACATTTTAGGAATTTATTGATCCAAATTCTTTCAATAGAGGGTTTGTGAATATCTTTAATAATTAAGCCATTATGCATGGGAATATTTTCTTAATCAATCAATACTCGACACAAAAAAGATATTTTCTAATATCTCAATATAATTATGTTATTTTAAAAAAATAAAACAAAAGATAATTTAACACTAAGTTTACCAAGGAGTCCTTTTTGCCCCTCTGCTGAGATTTTTCGACGGTTTTTTTCCCAAGAAAATTATTACCTTATTTTACTAGATTATCTTAATTAATTTTTATTTACATTTATAAGGCATATAATCGTAAATCTTTTCTTTTTTAGTTTCGGAGAAATGTATTTAGTATACCTACTTTTATTGAAGGGGTCATTTTGACCATTTAAATAAATATTGTTGAGAACACATACATTTCAATTTAAATATGTAACGACTCTATAGGGACGCCAATTGATATAAGTATAAATATAAAAATAATTATGTGTTAGTAAAAAGTGTGTATATAAAAAGCAAGTAGACGAAGCCAAAAAGTTAATCAAATAGAAGTTATTATAGGTTGCTTATAAAAAGATGTGTGAGTCAATGATTTGGTAAAAATAGAATAGATTGTCTTGAAGACCTACATTGGAAAAATAAACACATTTTTTGATAAATAAACACATATGGACTGCCTTTCATAGCACCACACTTCAACAAATGTATTGAAAATATAAAAGAGTTTTCTACTTTGACTTCATAACAGATAAGTCAATTTATATTTTTTTCTAATAAAATATCTAAAAGGGTAATTTTGATCTGCTCGGTAGAAATAGGTATATTCTAACTCATGGTAAACCTAAAAAAGCTTCAAAAAAGCATCAAAGGTTTATCTATATATCTTGAGGCTGTACAAAGTTAGGAGGTATCTCTTGTTTTCTTTGAGTTATTTCAGCGCAAAGAAGAAGCTCAAGCCTACTTCTGCTAGAATCGATATGATGGTGAAATCCTCTTTTCGTTTGAAGTTTTCACTCAAAACTTTAACTGTTTTTATTATGAAAAATATTAAAGATTGGAGATTATTTTCGGAATTTATTCATTTATTTATTATTTATAACATATTATATCCTTTTAATAATATATCTGTTTAAAGAATGAATTTATTATTTCTAAACAATTGCAATTAAAGTAAATTAAAAAAAAAATTGAAGAACTTTTCTCCACACGTCATAAGAAGACAGTGAGCAAAAATGGAAGAACAATTTTATTTTATCGTTTCATCACCAGAATATACGTTCATCTTAAAAAAATAGTGTTGCAAAACTTATTGTTCAATAAAATAAATATTTGAAGGGTTAAGAGGGATAAAGTACACTTTAATGAATTTTCTAAAAATGATACTGTAATAACATTTAAATATCTTCGAAATGTTCCAGGTTTCTTAATTTCTGAAGACATTGAATGAAAGTGAAATAAATACTTAGGTAAAACATTAAAAGAAAATGGTGTATGTATTCTGTGTTTAGAGTTTTTTTTAACCAGTTAAAATTCGATTTTATTGTAGAAAAACATAAATTCCTATGAAAATTCATTAAAAGTGTGCTTAAAAATATTTCTAAAAAATAAGCATTTAATTGGGATTACAAAAGTATATGTAGTTTTGTTCCAAATAAGAAAAAAAGGGGTTATAAGAAAAAAATAACAGAAAAAATTTAAAGTTAAGATGCCTGTATAATTTTAAAATTTTTAAAAATTACATATATTTTGAAATTTTTTTAAATGATACATTTCGTTTTAAATATTTTTTAGAAATTTGGCATATTTATATTTTGATGCATATGCATAAAAAATTTCCTAACCTTGACTGAATAATTCCCAATAGTGTCTATTAGAATCCAATGTTCCCATAAGAATTAAAAGAGTAGTGGAAGTCTTTTAAATTCCATATAATATGGCGACCAAAATTTTAATCTAAAAAAAATTACTTTTTTTCATTTACAGTTTATTTTAAAAAGATTTTTTCTTATCTTTGATGAAAATAATTGTTTTATCCTTTCTTCCTAGATATATCGATTAATGATTATTCAGTGTATACGGAGTTGAGAGCGAGAGGGAAGAATATTGACCAATTCAGCGGCCCGAAATCTATTTAGCAAATAACTTAGCAACGGTTTAATTCAATCTCACTGTGCATTAATCTGAATTTAAATCTTAATTTCCCTCGCAACGACCTGTCAAACAGAATTTTAGATTATATTTGTTAGACAAATAATTACAAGTAAATGACAGAAAACGGTACTCTGATAGAGGAAATTGGAGAAAATGACATTTATTTCTCCAAGTGAGTATTTGATTTGTCATTTACCATTAGTATGTGAGACTGAATTGTTGATCAGAATGATATACGATGATTTCTGTTATATTTAATTCAAACGTGGAGGCCATATTTTTGTAATTTTCTCGATATTTATTGATTCTACTAAACAAATTAGGTAGATTTTTGAGCTTTTTTAAAAGGATTGAATGGAAAATCTGCGTTAATGAATATGATTTCATCGGTTTTATTACTTATATGACTTGTGAGAGCATTACAAATAAAAAATGTGATTAAAAGAATGTTTCATGAGACTGTGGACTCATTCAGATATTAAGGTATTATTCAGTTAGGGTAATGAAGTTTTTTATGTATATAAGTTAAAAAATAAATACGTCAAATTTCTTTAAAAACATTTTAAAACCAAATACATTAATTTCAAAAAATTAAAATATATACAATTTCTAAAAATTTCAATGCTTATGCTTAGTTATTAATTTTTAAAAATTTATTTCTTTATTATTACCCAATGTAAAATTATTTGAAACAAAACTGCATTAGATTTCGTAATTCCAATTCAATGGGGTTTCTTTAGACATATTTTTATGCACACTTATTGAATTTTCATTGGAATTTTATGTTTTTTTTAGCTAAAACTGACTTTTAACTAGTTAAAAAAACTCGAAACATAAAATGCATACCCTATTTTCTTTTAATGTTTGACCAAAGTTTTTATTATTCATTTAATTTAATTTTTTCAAAAACTTAAGACACCTGGACCATTTCAAAGATATTTAAATGTAATTATCATACTATATTTGAAAAATTTCATTAAGATGCACTTTTCTCTCTTATCCTTCAAATACTTATTTTATTGAAAAATACATTTTATTATACTATTTTAGTTGAATATAATCATATATTTTGATCATGAAACGATGAAAATAAAAATGTACGATTTCGTCCATTTTTTGCTTATTTCAAAGCCTACTATCCCCTTAAAAGTAACAAATGTGTATTTCTCTTGGTCAATTTTTATAGTTTCATAATTGTTAAAATTAGCATCATGAATAACATTTTTTTTGTTTCATTGCTTCTCATTATCTAATCTATCATTTTAAGTCGATCTATAAATATATTATGCATTTAAATTATTTCAGGAAATTTCTGGCATGATTATTATGCAAAAATTTCAGAATTGAAGGTATGGAAAAATAACGAAAGTTTAATCACTCTTCAAGATGGTTTCTTGAAGATAACCCCTAATAGAGGACATGAATTTCCTCACGAGACCAGAGACAGGGAGTCAAAAAAGTCTATTGCTTTTTTTTTTTTTTTTTGTAAATAGCATGGAAATTTATTTTGAAAACACAATTCACTCTAAAAATAATGTAATTATGAAAAATTTTAAAAATATCTACACAAAAATTGTTAAATGTTATATTAGTAAATCTTAAAAAAATGTAATAAGAAAAAACCTAAACAATCTTTTAACGAGTATTTGTTTCATTTAAATATTATAGATTTACACTGTTAATAATTTTTAGAATTTTACAAATTGAAATGAGGAATACAATATTTTAAAATATTATTTTAAGAATATTTCTTTATACTTTTTGCATTATTCTTATTTAAAAGTAGCAATGCAAAACAGGAAACTCGTAAAGCTGCTTAATTCCTCTCTATCTAAATCCCGCAAATCGGATTTTTTTTAAATCTCTTTATTTTTGCCAAATTACAATACATTTAAAATTGGTATTTTCTACAATGATAAGAAATATGTCGTTCTAGAAACTGTAGGCCCAGATTTCATTTTCAGTGAGATATAGCCGTTGAGAATTAGGACGAATTCTGATCAACTTCAAAACATTATTGTGTTGAGGCATCCTGGAATATGAACTCATTAACAACTTCTTCGATTATTTGAAACTATTGTTTCCTTACCGATAGAAATAATTCACCATAATCAAAGTGTGGACGATTTTCAAGAAAAACAATTCGTGCCTCTACTTTTGCAATCAGTATTGCTTCTGATATTTTGACTGCTTTAACATCTTATCAAAATCTAATCTTACATTATCGCAGTTTTTCTAAACGAATTAAGATTAATTGATTGGTGGATGAGAAAAGATGTTTTCATACCCGACTGAAACATTTTCTGTTTCATCATCTTTAGAGAAATATAATCGAGTCAGTTCAAAATGTTAGAGCTCATCTGAATTCTCATGAGATTTTAAGAAAGACTAGCATCTCAACTTTGTTGAGAGCCCCATCTTCTGAGCCCCTTTCAATTTTTTGTCAATTGTCCTTAGATAATTCTATGAGCTCTCCGAGTTCCGGGAAATAATCTCAAGAGATTTTCCCCCTTCACCTTAGCGAACGAAGTTCAAAGCTCTTTTGAAAAGCTAAAGCGTTTTAAAGATATATACCTTTCCATTGCCTTTCGGTGGCTATGATAAGCATCATTTCTGTTCTAAAGCTAAAAAGGAAAAGTATTTTAGAATTTCTTTGAACTTCAGCCCTATCATTGGTTCTGCTCTGACGTTTGGTCTTGTGCATTTTACTTTAGTTTAATCCTTAAATGGGGACGTCCGATCTGTGAGACCGCTAGCGATGGACTTTCGGTCACCCCTATTCTACTTTTAGCATAATTGAATGGATTGGCCCTGTAGCTTCCTGTTTACACTAGTTCTTAACCTGTATGTTTAAATTGCCTTAGAAAACTGTGCAATGAGTCTCACAAGTCGATAAAAAAAGGCCAATTTTACCCATTATCAGTTTCTTTTATTTTTCCTATCATTGTGGAATTTGACATTATACTGTTTTCTCTATACTTTTATATACTGGAAAAATAAATATGTTTTAAAAAGTATAGAGCAATATACTTTTTCAAGAATATTGTATTTATTGTAACTTTTAATTTGAGAAGAAAATGTACTTTTCAAAGCATTTACTTTTTTCAACGATAATATATTTAAAAAAAAAATCTAAAACCTATCTAAATATATCAAGAGAAATATCCACAAAATATGTTAGCAGTTTTTTTTTATGTTAATACTTTCATTAGAAATTTTAATGTGAGTGTAAATGAAATGCGGTCTCGTTGATGGCATCTCCCCTGTTAAGTCCTAAAATTTCACCTTCTCAATCAAGGGTTGATTGCATTAACGTTCCATTTTAAAGCAACACTAGGGCTCGTTTGGGACGAACCTCTTAATTTTGAACCGCAGTCACACGACGAGAACGATTCCTGAACTGGCACACCCTCCACAAACTTTCACACCACAGCAGTGTGAGGACGTTTGGCCCCGACGGATTTAACGAGCACCAGACCCGCTTACATGGCAACTCTTTAGAGGATTAATGTCTAAACTTGAAACTCTCAGTTTCCGAAGTCGAGGCCTTGCCAGAGGTTAAATAAAATCAGAAAAATATGAAAATATGAAAAGGAGATTCATTTCCTGTTCTGACGTTTGTTTTGTACTTGCTCATTTTGTCAATATTTTCCTATTCCAAAAGTCAGTCAAACGAAATGGCATAATTTATTGAAAAATTAATGAAATAAATTTGAAGAAAATGAAATAAATTAAATGTTTCATTTGAAAAAATAAATAGCGATTTTTAAATAAAAATCTAGAAAAGACTTTTTGCAGCCGTAAAAGAACTAGAAGTATGCCATCTTATTTCTTAGCTGTGATGAATGTTATTGAATTGTGCACAAACAGCCCCAAACTTGGTACTTATTAGAAACAAAACAACAACAAAAAAAAAGACTTTTAAAAATTTGTCTTTCTAAACATTAAAATAATATGTTTTTTATAAATTCTTAATAAATATTTCATCCGTTTGTGTACTGGTGATCACTAATGAAGCCAGTTTAAAGGAATTGCAACGCATCCAATTAAAATTTCTGTCATAAATATTTAAAGTCCAATTAAATCTAAGTTAAATATTTAGCTAATAAAGATACTAATTATCGATCCTGAGTGCGAGTTTATTTCAGGCTATTCAATACGTAAGTTCAGTTAGTTAGTGTCCTTCGCTTATAAGTGTCTCTCGAGCAGTAACGTTTGATGATCTTCTAGAAACAATTATCCTATTGAGATTACCTCCTTATAACATCTGGAGATCATCATCTTCATTTTCAAAGGAGATAGCTTTCGAGAAAGCCGGCACACCATGTAATTAAAGATTTTAGCAATGTGTCGATTGTCTATTTAGGCATTTGACGTTAAGTTTCAAAAAGTTCTATTTCACTTCTAATTTTTTTGCATTATTTTTTAGAGGAAAAATGCTTCTATTAATTGATTTTCAGAACAGAAAAAAATATATCTTTACCTATTATGAAATTATTGTGTTGACCCGATATTTAGAAATGAATTTTTTATAGTATAAAAATCAAAGAGTATTTCCAGTTTCGGCATAGTTTCTTACAGTATAGCATCACATCTTAACTCAAGGATAAAAGAAAAATATAATAAAAAGAAGCAAAAATGCACTATTAGCGTAATGCTCCATCGTTCTGTTTTGATAACCTCTAAACCCGACCTTTGTTTTTATAATTATAATTTTTGAATGTTTGGTATTCCTTCAGAGACTTTTAGTTAACTTACCAAGACCTTTTCTAATTGTTCACGATAGCTCTAAAATGAATCATATTCTTTTTTAGACACTTTTTTGTGCGAAAGAACATTTCATTATTATTTTTTTAATGAATGCATGGGGATTCTAGAGTTATGAGACAAAATTTATGCAGAAATTGTGAAAACAAATAATTTTTCCAGTAAAATGTGCACAAGTAAGGGAGGGGCACTGCAGTTCTTTATGAGCGAATTCAGTCAATCAAACGGATACATTCCAGAAGACTTACAACATGGTTGATTTTGAAAATAGGGTTAAATTTTGATGTATCGCATTATTGAAAGTATTTTTTTTTCTTCCTTTTCTTGAGCCGATATGAATGGGCCACGAAAGTTAACTAAACAATTTCTTTCTACCTTTTATTTCTTGATTTTTTAAGTTGAAGTCATTCAGCAGAATTTGAAAATGTTAGAGAGCTTTTCTCATTTCAAAATGTGCACACAGAACTTATTGAGAACTAGAACTATCGAGCTAAATGTGATCTTATAAATGTAAGTTAATTTTCAATAGTAAAAGAAGTTTTTGAACAGTTACCGAGTGAGAGAAGAAAGGAAGGTCAAAAGGGGGTATCATGCTAATACCTCTGCTTCCTATCTTATTTTCCCTCGCCTTTTGTTGAGTCATCCAAACATATTTTATATTTTTCTCAAAAATAGTGATGTTTCTACGTAGCCCTGGATAGAGAATCGTGCATAATTAATATTACAGCATATAGTAATGGGTTTGTGACAATGATTAACCTCATTTTGTACAATGGTATGTTTGAAACGTTTCGAATAAACTTGCATTTGAAAGTTTAAAGTATTTTCAAACGGAAAAAAATTTATTTGGAAGCGCTTCAGTAGCTCAAGTGTCTTTTTTAATTTTATAGGGATTAAAAGAACAATAAATGCCCCAAACTAGATGTATCATCTAATTAGGAGGTTAAATAAATTCTAAGTCAAGCAGTTAAGAGCTTGACTAAGAATTCCCGGCAGCTTGTAAAAATAGCCTTTTAAACAAGTACAGTGAAACCTCGTTACAACAATATTTTAGGGACCAAATAAATATATTGTTGTAGAGAGGCATATTGTTATATCGAGGGCCCACATATTTTGAGCATTTAATAATAGTTTTTTTATTATTATTGGTTTAAGGTGCATAACATACTACTTTTAAGTCTATATTTAGAAGAAATTAATTTGTAAAATACTAATAATAGTGGTTTAAATACTAAAAAAATAAATAAATAAGATAAACTCAGAAAATAAGCACAGAAATATTCACATACCTGAAAACCCTTTTTATTGAAAATAATCCAGTATTTTTGTTTGTTTATTCATTTTTTTAACTGTTAAGTTCACCAATACTGTATACATTGAGTCTAGTGCACGAAAATGTTCTTCATTTGTCGACGGAAGGCTTGAAAAAAATGTCCGCAGGGAATTCACAGATTGAAGAGCTTCCTGGGATGACAATAAGGACTGCGATGGACCTGTAATATCATCATCGTCAGTATCATCATCATCTTCATAATAAGTTGTCGATTATGCAACTTGCTTGACCAGTTTTTGAGGGTAGAAACGGAAAATTGCTGGAGACATTTCACCGTGTGATAAGGCCTTTAGGGAACAATATCGCGTGAAAGAAAGAAAAGTTTAAACCAAATGTTTCGCGTAGAACTCAAAATCGTTAAAGACTATAAAACAACCTTTGAACTCACTTTTCAGACGTCACTTAACAACACCCCGCCTCCATCTCCCCCTGTTCCTCTAACAAAGGGCACTTATTCTTTGACAAGGTGACCAGACAGGTCCAGATGTCCTTAAACCATATCAGAATTTCAAAGCTTACTGGGAAATGAGACTAGGCATACATTTACACTTCACCCCCCCTCACCAACTCCAATTCCCAAAAGGGTGGTCTTCATCTGTTTTGAAATCTGAACAATAGCTATTTATTCAGGGATAAGTTGAATATCAACAATGAGTCTTAATAGACGGAAAAAATAACAAAAGAAAACGAAAAAAAAAAGCATTTGAAAATCAAAATATTATTATAAAGGGAGAAAATAATACTGAAATTTAGATTGAAAAAATCGTTTTACAGAGGTTTATTATTCTAGAGAATATCGCAATATTGAGGGGATATTAACATTAGTTTATATGTAAAATCACCGGGACCACAAAACATTATTGTAGTAGAGGGAGTTATTGTTGTATCGGGTATCGTTGTAGCGAGAGTTTACTGTATAGCTATTATTACAAACTAAAGGCTATTATTATATTTGTTTAAATAAGTGCAACAATAACCTTTTTTTCTATTTTTTATTCATGCAGATATTATAAAAGTTTAATGCTTTACTTATTTCTCAATATCTTAGAAAACATACATTAGTGAAAAGTTATTTCCCCACGAGCATTCAGAGACCATGCATATAATGTAGGTTATGACCATGTTAACCGAAACTCTGAGACAACATTTTAACTATCATTTTATAAGTTTGAAAGAACATAGGTACCTGTTTCATGATTAGAAACTTCAAGCAAAATATGTATTATATGCTTATGCACTTTTTTTAGAATGAGAAAATACTATTTTAAAATAAAAAGTTGATTGCGCTTGTTTGCTTATTAATTAAATAAAATGACTTCAAACTAGTTCATCAGAATTGTTATTTATAACTGTTTGAGCAAAGCAATTCAAGTATATAAATACTTTTTTGCTCTTTACATCTGGTTTTGTCTTCGAATTTATCTGTTTGGCAACTATTGAATGTCTTTAAACACTTAACTGTCTCATTTCCTTTACTATCTATTGGGTTGTTCGGAAAGTCATTTCTTTTTTTTTTTTGTCCAAATGAAAAGAAATTTTCGTTTAATGAATAAATTATTTATTAAATTATAAAATTGCCATTCTGGTCTAATACCTTTTGCCATATTTTTGGTAGTAACATGATTACACGCTCATAAAAGTTTTGGTCTTTGCTGTAAAAAAAACTGATCGAGGTGGTTTTTGGCCTCCTCATTTGAAGGAAAAATTTTGCAAATCAGTTCTGGTACTGATGTACTGTTAACACATCTTCTCCACACATATTGGCTAATTTATTTCTGGCTTGAACAGCATTTTTACCTTTTATAGCAAAAAAGAAAAAAATGACGAAAATGCTGTTTATTGCTCTCCATATTTAAAAGGGCACCATCCAAAAACTACTGCGAAGAATCAGCTGCACTTTTTCACACTCAAGCCTTGCTATATCAGCTCTTAAAACATAAAATGATTTTGCGGTTTAAGTATGAAATTGGGTGCGAAAAATACAATTAAATCCTCTGTCGGGAAAAAACGAAATTACTTTCCGAACAACCTAATAATAAGATTACGTCTTCTATTACAGGAATATTTTCTTATTTTGACAATAGAAATCCATTGAATACTTGACCTATCTATGTTTTTGCAGTAATTTTAATATTGAATTATAATCGTTGTGAATCATTTATTTTTTGCTTACAAGTGTCAAAATTCGATAAATCGTTGTACGTATGGCTGCCGGGAAAACAGTTAAGCGGTTAAAACGAATGAAATCAAATTAACTGTCTGATCTGTGCTGATAAAAAATAAATTGTAGTTCAAGGGATGAAGGTATTGCTTATAACTTTTATTTATTTTGATATCTTGCTTGTCTGTAAAGAGAAAATAACAGTGGTAGAATTTTCATTCACATTCTTGTGTGTATGAATTCTGAAATTCTATACAATTTTCTGATTCCAAAGACAATATAAAGTTTAGCATTTTCAGAAATCAGTTTATCAATAAACAGCTTAATTAAGAATATAAATTCTCTTCACAATAATTTATTTAGACCTTAGAATGAAATGATAGATTTAAACTATAGAAATTTTTAAAAAATAAGATGTGGGTATCTGTATCGTTTCACAATTTTTCCCCTTAAAAACTTAAGAACAATCGTTGAAATTAAGGTGGTTACTTTAGTTTCTGTTTAATGTAATAAACTAGTTTAAAATATTTCGAAACAAAAAATAATGATAGTTATATTTTCCATAGTAAAAATTCAAGAAAGAAAAAAAAAATATGCATCGAGTGGGAATGGTCATGTCAGAAATTTCTCTCATACTTTCTAATAAAGGTGAATTTGTGGTTTAGACAACCATTTGAAAAAGAAATCTGGCATAAAACTACAACTGTAGTTGCAAAATCACTTACCAAATGTGATATATATAATTAAGTGCATTTCTGAGCTATTGTTTTTACATGGTTCCAAAACTACATATCAGCAGACATTCAATCCCTCTTTGAATTTGGCTCAAAATGTTATAGGTTTATATAAAATAGATGAAAAATCTGTGTACAGAATTTCATCCATCTAGCTCTAGTTCTTTAGCTAATATCCAAGTTTTTGGGAAAAGAGACTTCCTTTGAATAGAATTTGCTCAAAATTTAATAGAGATCTACAAATTTGGTGCATATTCCATACAGCATATTTCATCAATCTAGATCAAAGAAAGAAGATACCTGAAAAAAGAGTAACGACAGCATAATTATTTCTGTTAATATCTTGTTCGTATTATTTCACAACATGCATATATACTAGAGAATATAATTTCACAATTACAGTATTATCCGTTACAATCGCGGCAGATCAATAGAGCAGCAAAAGCCGTGCTATCATATGGGAAATAGTACGAAGCAGATCAGGTAAAATTCCGGTTTTTCGATGGCTGGCAGTCTCCTCTCATTTGAACGAACAAATTTAAGATCATGATATATGTGAAACTGATAAATAAGTCTTTTTCAGTAACCATTTGAACAAATTCTCTTTAAGGAATTAAGGGACACATCATTAATCATTCTCTTTCACCTTTCACAATAAGGAAAAATAGAAATGTTTCCCAACTCTTGAAATGATAATCATTATCAAGGGTGTGGCGAAAAAAATTCTAATCTAGCTTTCAAGTCTATTTCTGGTAACTCATCACGAAACAGGGTTTATTTTTAAGTCTAACCATTAGGTCGTGACATTCGGGGCGGGACAGGAGAAAGCTGAGATCACCCACCCTCCCTTTTGGCACTTTTCCCAAATGTAACACTTAATTGAGGAGGCTTTTTATGAAACAAAATGCATCACTATCATAAACCAGTTAAGGGTGGGGTATCATCGAACTATATTTGCAAGTCCCAAATGATCAATCGATGTATTTTTAATTTTACTTTATATTTATTTGCCAGTCTAATCTCCTTCGAAATCCTTCACTAGATTTGCTCATTTTTAAAACATATTGCGATTTTTTTCCCTCTTTAAACGAACATTTTTCTTGCGCTTCCGGCATTTAGGTATGTGTTTACAAGTTCTGAAATAATAATGTATATTTTCAATTTGTCACGATTACAGATCCAGACCTCCTATCAGCTCCTTGAATTGGTAATTTATTTAAACTCCTAATTAGTTGCCACTTTTTATTTTCGAGCTTTATTCCTACTTCCAAATCGTCTGGTGGAGAGGTATCGGTTACTTCGAGGTTTTCAGGTTCAAGACTCGATTTCACCAAAGAACCTTCGTGTCAGTGGATCTGGTCTGAAGTCCATCGGGACCAAACGTCCTACCGCTGATGTGATTTGCAAGCTTAGAGAGGGAGTGTCCACTCAGATGTCCTTCTCGTCATCTGATCACAGTGCAAAATTACGAGTTCCGTCCTAAAATAACCCTAAGTTGCTTTAATAGGGTATATTAATAAACCTGAAACCAAAAAACAATCATTATTATTTCCACCCACATAAGAGCAAAAGGGGCACATGAGGTACATTATCATGACTAAGTGGTTCCAATCCTTTAAATTAATTGTTGTGCATCCATATAAGAACAAAAAGGGCACATGAGGTACATTATCATGACTAAGTGGTTTCAATCTTTTAAATTAATTGTTGTGCATCCATATAAGAACAAAAAGGGCACATGAGGTACATTATCATGACTAAATGGTTTCAATCCTTTAAATTAATTGTTGTGCATCCATATAATAACAAAAAGGAAAAATGAGATATATTATCATGCCTAGGTGGTTTCAGTCCTTTAAATTAATTGATGTTTTACCTTAAATAAAGAACTAATTCCTGAAAATTCCAAAGATTGATGCTAGTCTTCACGTCTCTTTAGTAATGCGAATTATAAATGTAAAAGTTTCTCTTAAGAGTGCACAGAAAGTAAATTTAGTATAATCATCACAAGCGGAAATGTCTTCAATAAGCTATTCTTAAAGCATCCCATTTATTTAAAGTAAGTTGATGATATTGGTGTTACTACTTGGGGCAATATTTAGCATCGTTATTAATTGTTGTTGTTATGGCACTTTACAAGCCCGCTGACAGAAAACTGTCAGCGATTTAAGCCTAAAGAATGTCTTTTGTTTTTTTTAATACTGCCAGCTAGGGCCAAGAATATGACTTAGCTACTTCTTACTTCACATTCGCTTGCACAACCCCTTTTTACAAGTGGGATCACTCGCACTACTCGCAGATAAAACACAGAATAACAACCATGCCTAAACAGGGACTTTCAGATTACGGATAAGAGAAGCTATCCCTACGACAGGACGCGGCTCGACGTTACTTGAAAGTTAAGATAACACAGTCTCCATAAATGGCAGAAATTGCAAAAAAGCGATATATTTTTTAAAGATGGATGTCTGAACATAATAAATTTCAAAATCTTTTTGTGGGATGAAAACAGCTGTAATATATATCAAACTGAAATCACTGAAACATGGAATAAATGAAATTTCTACTTTATTCATATAAAACTTATGCTTTCGTTACTGAAATTTTAAGAAATGACAGAAATTCTAAAACATAATCAGCACACAACACAAAGTTATATTGGGTTTTTTTTGTTTCTTTTTACGTTCTTTAGTTAAGTAATAGTTTTATGGGACAATCAAATAGTTAGCTCTGACAAAAAGCATGAACCAATTGAACAAGTATCCTCATTTTTTACCATCAAACAATAATGTTGAAACACTGAAACACACAGATCAGAACATAAAAGCGAATCAATTTCTCACAAATCCTTCTTAGAGAGACATTTTACACTATTGACCAGTTACTACCGTTTTCTTCTAAAACAAACCAATATTAGTTTTCATTGTTTCTGTTTATTTATTTAGCTTTGTTAGACTAAAATCACTTTTTGCTATGATAAGTCACATTCATTCATTGATAAAAGATTGAAAAACCTTTTTTTTTGTTATTATTATTAGTAATGGAGTTGCTAATAAATTGATTATATCTCAAACTCACTTTGCGTGTGATCACGATATATTTATCACCCGATTTATTTCTCTGTATTCAAAGTTAGATATCAAGGAAATGTTTTACGAGGAAATAGAAACTTTGATCGCGATGATAGCAATTGTTTGAGCAACATTTTTTACTGCGAAGTTGTTTGAAAGACATTTTTACTGCGGAGCTGCAATTTAATATTAACATATATTAACGTGATTCCAATTAATGTCAGCAGTAAAATATGTTGCTTAAATATTCTGTAATTCTAATCTTATTTATTGTAAAGCAAGAAGACTGGCGGAGAAGCAATAAAGTTATTTTATACCTCTGACAGCCTTAATTTTTAAAAAATACTCTTCAGATGCGATATTTGCAGGCAAGTTCAAAACTTTTTCAAACAAAATGAATTGATATTATATGTTACCTGATAATAATATGATATAACAAAAATCTGTAATCTTAAAAAAAAAAAAAAAAAAAAAAAAAAAAAAAAAAAAACACTAAACTCGGGATGCAATAGAAAAAGGACCAGTTGCCAACGAGTAAAAATCCCTAGATAAACAGCTGGAGAATCAATGTTGCAGACAATTTCAACTTCAAGTCGTTTGGAAGAAACATTCTTACTATTTGCACCAATATTTGTTTTTTTTAATTTCAGTTGAAATTCATCAAAGCGTTGGATTTAAGTGAGAATATACCCGCAACTTCTTCTAGCAGCCATTCATGGATGAAAGAAACTCATCATATAGAAATAAAAATAAATATGTAAGCAAAGAAAATTTCTATATTACTAAATTAAAATTTTAGTAATAGATTTTTTGTATTTTATTCTGAGTTACGGAATTTAAATTCTAGCGTATCAAGTTTATAGCTTAAGCTCTAATTACTGCATAGGCTCTATTTTCGATACTTATTTCATTTTGCAGTAAGGTGGAAATCACAAAGAGATAGTTTTAAAAAGCAGTCAAAATTTGAAGAAAATAATGTTGTGAATAATACTGAAACTATTGATTAAAGATGTTAAAATTACGTATAATCTATCAGGATAAAAGGGTATTTTTTTTAATATAGGAAAAATTTCTCATCGAAAGAAAAATTCTTAGAAGTTTCCTCATGGATGTAGTATAATAACCAGTAATTTTGATTGTTTGTTTAGTCAAGAATATAATCATTTGATTTCAAAATATTTCTATCTTTAGTGTATTTATTCTAATTTTTGCTGCTGTTAACTCTACAATTAATCATTTATACACTTATAAGACATACAATACTAATACACCATTTTTCTGATTCCATATTCTTTTCTGTATAAATATAAATTAAAACTGGTAAAATATTTTCATTATAGCCCTTTTAGTTTAAAGTTTTTTTCATAAGCTGTTAACATTATATTTTCATGGAATAAATAATAATCATAAACTTGATTTCAAAACTGCATGCTTCCTCGGTTTTTTATAATGCAGTTTTACCAATTTTTGTTAAATTTTTATTTCAAAGTTGCCCATATTGTTTTAAAATTCAATACACTCGTTAAAATTTTAAATTTTTTATTAAGTTCATATTCTCGATAATTTTATTACAAATTATTTTATTCTCGATAATTTTAGTTTATTATGTTAGTTCTAATGCTTTGTTTAAAAGTGAATTTAACACGAAGAAGAGTTATTTTTTATTTTCAGCCTCTAAAGCATGGTATCAGAATGTTGTTTTAAATAAAAGTAAAAAAAAAGAGCAAAGTGATACTCCACTAAACACATTTGCCTCATTTTTAGAGGAAACTTCTTTCACTTTCAACACATTTGACTCGTATTTTTTGTTCCTGATGATTTCTTTCCATCCTCGAAGGTTCTTCTTGTTTCGTCTTTAAGCTTCAAAGTACATAAAAATAAACGCTTATTGGTTCTCTAAGTGATGGAGTACTGAGTCAATATTAGCTCAGTTCTAATGAACGGGGCCAGAGAGAACAAGATGAAGCTTCAAATGTAACAACCGCACTTGTCGCGATTCACGCAAGGATAGAAAATAGCTAAAGGTCAGGAATCTATTGCAGGTGAACATGAGTAAGACATTAGAGGAAAAAAGACATGATTTTTGCAGCTGGGGATGAAGAAGAGGGTGACTTTATATAGCTTGCGGTAAGAAGATCAAACTTTTGTTGATGAATTTCTTTGAATCTAGAAAGTTTGGGATAATAAACAATTAAATAAAGATTTTTCTGCTTTTTTGTTTTTTCTTTGTTAATTACATTGAAACCCACTCAGTCAATTAATTTAATTGTTAATACTTTTCATCGTTTAGTAATATCCCAATTTGCTTATGAAGCTTTTAATAACAAAAAATGAGCGATGAATATTTATTTTATAGTTAGCTATTATTATACCAGAAAGATCAAGGTGGCGTACATGCAATTGAGTGCAAAATAATGATAATAATACTATTCATTAAAATCAAATTATTCAGAGACAGAAAGACTATGCGATCTGAAAATCGGTGAACAGGCAAAGATTCTTTACATTTTTAAATGACATTAAAACTGTTTAAACTAAGTCGCCTTTTGTCATTCTTCTCATAATTGAATTTAGGTGTATATTAAAAAAGTGCTTTTATTAAGGAACCTAGAAATATTTGATTATTATGTGCTCATCAACAAACGATCGGGTTCCATTTATATGATTTAGTATTAAATAATATTTGCATTGACATGTAAAATACCAATAATTCTATGAAAATAACAGAACATTCTTAATGGACATTACGAAAAACAAAGGCATAATTGTAAGATAGAGACATAAATATAAATGACTCATCAACAAGTTTATTACTATGCCAATTAATTATTTAAATTAATTAAGGCTCGCCTAGATTATTAATTATTTAGATTAAATTAATGCTGGTCTGTCATTAAAGCCACAATAGATTTCTACATTAATTATAATAAACTGAGATAGGGTTCTACTGAAGATCCTCTTTGCAAATGATTGAGAGGTTCTCTCTCTGGTAAATACTTCAAATGAAAATATCATCATCTGGCTCTGGTATAAAACTTTTAAGTTTGCTGTGACGTGTTGAAATTTACTTTTCCCTACCCAATTACATACCTTTAAAATTTAAATTTGAACATTTAATATCAGTCGTTACATAGATTTATAATAAAGCTAATGATCTGATTTGGGGGTACCAGACAGAGCAAGTAAGGGATAAAAACTTTAAAATCTAGAAAATTGATATCACTTTAAAATATAACTGTCTTAGCTGTGTATTGTTCAGATATGCACCTAATTCTTGGGGCGTACGCCAAGTTGAATAATAGAGCTGAGACATTCTCTTCTTGAAAGAAAATAATTTCAAATTTTTGTATCAACTGAGTGACGTTCTGCAGCACAATCGACTGAAAAGAAGACAAGAATGTTCTCTCTTTATGTATTTCTCTCGTTCAAATATGTGATGCAGATACATTGAATCAAGTAACTGTCTCTGCTGTGTAATTTTCAGATATGTACCTAAAAAGCTGCAATACAACTGCACCTAATAGATCTCTGCAGCTACTAAATAAGGTATTTCTTTGTTTTAAAAATCCGAATTTAAAATGCCTATGTGTGTAGTGGTAAGATCTCCCAAAGGAACTGTGAGTTAAGAATTTAGAATTCTAATTTTAACTGTAAATAATCAAGTAGTCATTATTACTCAATATTATGCAATAAATTCGTCTTATCAAACAAAGTGTAATCACTCGTGTATAGGCTTATTCAGTGTAACCAAAGTAAAGAAAAAATCACGCACATCAATCCATGTTAGAAAATTGCTGAAAAAAATAACTCGATTATCGAAAGTAAAGAGCTTTGAAGTTAAAAATCTAGTATTTAATATTCTATTGAAATCTAGATAAAAGAAGTTTTATTTTAAATTTTATTCATATAATTGCCCACTTGTCAAATAAAAAACAAATTATCACTTTTTTTTCAGACTATACGGTACATCAGCAGGGTTGTCGATTAAGCATTATAAAAAGTAGGAGTTAATAGGATTATCTATACTTATAATAAAGCTCAATGTGTGTGTGTGTGTGTGTTGGCGCTCTACAGGCCAGACCGTTCGACCTACAGCTACCAAATTTGGTACATGTATACCTTGGAGGTCGGGAATGCGCACATCGGAGCCCTTTTTTTGAATTTTTAATTAGAATTTGAATTAATTAAAATTTAAGCAAAATTTCGACGTTTTTCCGCTATAACTTCCGAAAATATTATTGCACAAACATGATTTTTATATCAATTTAAAGATAAAAAAATTAGCTTTCTAACGGTATCAGATTTTTAAATTTATAACGCAAGCTTCTATTTTTAACGAATTTTTAAAGAAATATTTTAACTATGTTTTTATCACGTGACTGGACAAAATAAAATAATGCCGGAAGTTCAAATTAAAAAGCAACAACTATCATCGCAAATCAAATCTAAAGAAATACAACTTTCTGCACGTGACTGGATAAAATAACATAAATATAAAATGTGATATCTTCTAAAAAAAATAAATGCAAGGCAAAGGATTCTAAGAAATCTTTTGCAATATTTATATCATTAATTCCATGAATTATCTTTGTTTACAGTAAACCTGATTGAATTTAGACAGGATATGCATTGAAATCCCGACTTAATGGCATATTTCTATAATAATTTGCATTATCTGTATCATTAATTCAATAATTTTTTACCTTTTTCGCTTTCTTTAAAAAACATTTTAACATTTTGGCATAATCACCGAAAAAAACATTTTTAATATTTTGGAAGCATAATTGATAAATTATTAGAGCTTTAAACTCAAAAAGTTTTTCCGAATAAAGTTACCGACTTTTTAACTACTAATAACTGAATCTTTTAACTTTAACTATTTCTTAAATTTTGGCTAATGAATATGGGATTTAATTGGAAATTTTAGAACGCATTACTCATGGCGAACCAGCTGGTCGCCTAAGACGGCTAGTACATAATATATTTAAAAATTGGAAGGATGACACTTCAATATAGAAGTAGCGCGTTTTATACATGATTTGGCGTCCTAGGTTCGATTACCAGTTGGGGCGTGGTTGTTCTATGCGTGAGGCGTGTGAAAGACCCCTCCCCCCTGTAAACAAGGATTGTGCAAGTGAATGCATGAGAGTCATTTTCATATGAGCTGCAAGTCAGACTTCTGTCCTAGGGTGCTAAGGGGGCTTTACCCTCAGAAGTTACATTACCACCTTTCCGAGGTAACCCGGACACGACGTCATCATCAATAAATAGACTGCGATTGAAAATTAAATACCAGGTGTATAAATACAGTAAAAGAAAGAAAGAAAACTTAGTGGGCACAGAATGTTAGTTCCAAAACACTGCACACTCAGTTTGTAGCATTTATATTTGTCATCAACATATTTTAAATGATAGAGTTAAAATTCATTCGAAACAAAAGCACTAATTTCGATCCAAATATCAAATAATTATTAATCTTAAAACATTTAATAAAGTTTATAAAATATTTTATCAAGAACAGTCTCATGGGACTATTATTGACACCAAAAATATATTGAATTGTACATAAATCTTCTTAGATAACATTTAAAACACTACAGAAAATTTACATCACTGTGTTAAAGAAATGTCATCTTAGAACCGTATTTTTGAAATTGAAAGATTCTTATTTCATTAACTGCAAACCGTTCTGAGTAAACTATTAGGTTGTTCGGAAAGTAATTTTGTTTTTTCCTGACAAAGGATTTAATTGCATTTTTCGCACCCAATTTCATACTTAAACCGCAAAATCATTTTATGTTTTAAGAGCTGATATAGCAAGGCTTGAGTGTGAAAAAGTGCAGCTGATTCTTCGCAGTAGTTTTTGGATGGTGCCCTTTTAAATATGGAGAGCAATAAACAGCATTTTCGTCATTTTTTTCTTTTTTGCTATAAAAGGTAAAAATGCTGTTCAAGCCAGAAATAAATTAGCCAATATGTGTGGAGAAGATGTGTTAACAGTACATCAGTACCAGAACTGATTTGCAAAATTTTTCCTTCAAATGAGGAGGCCAAAAACCACCTCGATCAGTTTTTTTTTACAGCAAAGACCAAAACTTTTATGAGCCAGTAATCATGTTACTACCAAAAATATGGCAAAAGGTATTAGACCAGAATGGCAATTTTATAATTTAATAAATAATTTATTCATTAAACGAAAATTTCTTTTCATTTTGACAAAAAAATACGAAATGACTTTCCGAACAACCCAATAGTTTGATTATTTTAATCGAAAGGAAATTTCAACGAATGGCGAATTGCTTTATGCAGGAAAGTGTTTGCTCCTGTACTTACGAAGAAAGGAAGAATCTCTGCTGCACAGTTTTTATTCCTTTTCCGTTTTATAATCTGCAAGGATGCTAAGAAGATTACAGTTAAAGTCAGAAAATGCACATTTGAAGTCAGCCATGAAACCCACAAATACATCTAATTATGAAATTTAAAAACAATACTAATTAGGAGATACATCCGATTCTCCTGCCTCACTTATCGATGCAAGCAAAGGTCCCTTTTTTGTTAACAGTAAGCAAATGAGTAAATAATAATTTATCTGCGTTAAATATTACTATTCATTTGTACAAAAAGAATATAAATATGCGAATCTCGTCTTTTGAACTAAACTAAATTGAAATTGCATCAACTCCATAATTTTTTCCGTTTTATCAAAATTGAAACAAAAACAGAATTCTTCATGTAATTATTCTTAAATTGATAATCTCTGAAAAATATCTCCTTGTTTAAATTACCGACCCACAATTTCTCTGCATGTATATGATACCTTCATTTAAGAGGATTAAAGAATCTAGAACCTGGTAATTCTCTGTCAGAAAAAGAAACACGAATGGGTTTAATTGAAACGGGTAAAGTAAGAAAAAGATATATTTTCTTTAAACAAGCATTTCAGCAACTGATGCCCTTCTCTCCAATGCATCCTTCTTGAGATCTCTGTGTCTCTCCCCTTAAAGAGTGGGGGGGGGGGGTGAAAAACGCCGCTTAATAAGCCACTGTGAAGATAGATGCGAGTCTAAGAGAGCGAACGAATGACAAATCTTTGAAAAATGGGAGAAAATTATTCGTCTCTTGAAAAATGTTATTACTTGTTTCTTCATTAAATGAATATACTGTTAAGAATTTCTTGAAATGCAAAAATAGAATTGAATGTTGCGTTTTATAATGAATTAAGAATTACTGTGATTTTGATACACAACCAGGAGCCAATTTCTTAGAGATGGTAACCAATTTTGGTATCATCTGTGAAGCTGAGAAAGATATTTTCACTTGAATTTCCTTTGTTAACTTTAAACTAACTTTAACTTTAACTTTTTTGTTAACTTTGTTTTCTTTGAAAATTCTGAATCTGTAAGGATAATTTAGATCTTGGTTGCTTGTCAACCCTGGCTAAACTGCACTAGTATTTAGATCTCAGAAATGAAAGGCTTATTCCACTAAGATAAATCAAATTTCTTGAGATACAAAGATAGAACTGATTACAAAGATGCGTTTTTTAATGAAAGAAAAATGACTGCAGTTTTGAATCACAATCAGGAGTTCATTTTTTTTTAGAGATCGTTTAGTAGTTTTGGTATCTTCGATCAAGTTGAGGAAATTTTTCATTTGAATTTCCTTTGTTGACTTCTTAACATTTTATCAAAAAATTATTCATAATTAAAAAAAAAACGATTTCATAAATTGATATCAGATTAAACTCGGTATTTAAAACAATGAAGTTCAAGTTTATTTTTCTTTAAATTATGAATCTGTAAGGAAAATTCAGCTCTCAAAAATGGAGGGCTTATTTCACAAAGATAAATTTGATCTTCATAGGTTGGTACATCGGAAACGAAAACGAAAGTGAAAGAGTAGCGTGTGTTTTTATTATTTATAAATTACTTCAGCTCAAGGACAACATGGTTCTAAATTAGTGAGCGATTGATATAATTTAATGAGATATAAAGATGGAACTGCATGTTACGTTTTATAACGAATGTAGAATTTCTTTGACTTTAAATCACTCTGAGGAACCTATTTTTTTAGAAATGCTAAGTAATTTTGGTATCCTCAGTCAAGGTTCACTTGAATTGTTTTGCTACCTTTCTAATATTTTATCAAAAAATTGTTAAAACTTTTTAAAAGATAACTGTTTTCTATACAATGATATCAGATGAAACTCGGTATTTTAAAACAATACAGTTCAAGTTTGCTTTTCAAAATTACGAATCTTTAAGAATAATTCAAATCTCAGAAATAATAGGCTTGTTTCAGAAAGATAAATCAAATTTGCAGATAAAAACTTATTCTTCTGAGTTGATGCATCGAAAACGCAAATGGAAGACTAGCGTGTGTTTTTATTACTTATAAATAACTTTTGCACAAAGGCAACATGATTCTAAACTAAGAAAATGACTATTCTTTAGTAATAATTGTTTCCCTCGAGAGAAAAATGGCTGTTTGAGCTGGAAGATTATCTTATACTGTTGGGAGGAGAGTAATCAATCAATCACACGTTAAGTGCTTACTTATGTATGTGGATGATACCGAAATAGTTGTTAAGTCTTCGGGACTGTGTAGTCACTCAGTGAATTAAATTGGGAGACTAAAAATAATCCAAGAAGACAGGGAAAAACTCAACTTCTCCACTTCTGAAAAAAAATTAGCTAGACTTTTTTATTATTGACAAGTTTTAATGCATTTTTTTGATGGATGTATATATCATAAGTACTTTAAATATATCTATTTTTTCTATCAATAAAGACAGTCGAATTCGAAAGTGAAAGTTATTTCGCATTTGGAAATTGAAACATTTATTTTTTTGTTTGAAATAAACAGCGTAGTTTCTAAAAAATAAAAAAAAATCATAAAGTAGCTTTATTAATTTTTTTATTTGCTGGAATAATATCAAATTTGTCAGCATTTTAGGGCAATTCACGTTTGATGTTACGTATATGGATTATATTAGTTATTAATTAGTAAAAAATAAAGTCTTTCTATTTAGTAAATATATACAGATCTGTAGAAAGTTGCACAATAAATAATTGGAGTTAGGGGTAACATTCGGATAACTTTTAAGGAGAAAAGCAGTTTCAGTAATGAAATTTTCAAATCATGATGGAAGTTCACGTAATCGAAGAATACAATAGAGAAAAATTCAATTTTAAAAAATTAATTTGAAAAGTATGCAAATTTTTAAATAAGATTTTGTTTTTATTTTTTATTTATTTATTTTGAAAATGATAATAAATGATATATTCGTATCTACTTCGAGATGCAATATAATTCCATAATTCAATTCTTCTTCTTCTCTAATAACTTTTGTTCTTCCTCATAATTTGCGCTAGATGAGTACTTCGTTTTGAACGCTATTTTGGAATTTCAGTTTCATCTGAAGTCATGTGAAAGCAATGAAGAATTTTTCAAATCGCGATGAAAGTTCATACAATCAAGGAGTGGAACTGTCAAAATCAAATTTCTGAAAATTAATTTAAAAAATATGCAGATTTTTTTCTAATGAGATGTGTTTTTACTTTTTTTTGTGTGTAAAAATGATAGTGAATGATTTATTCTTATCTACCTTGAGATGTAATATAACTCCATTTTCAATTATTTTCTTTGTCTAATAGCTGTTTTCCTTCATCATAACTTGCGCAAGATGATCACCTCATATTGAAAGCTATTTTTGGACTTCACTTTCATCTAAAGTCAGATGCCCTAATTAACTCGACATCCAAACTTAAATCATCTGGCTAGCGATGACAGATTGAAGTTACTGTATTCCAATGTAAATACGTCTGTCTTAAAAACATTTTAAGAAATAGGGTAATGTTATTTTTCAGAAAATCGCTTCTAAATGTTAATCCTTGATCGAAAGCTTTCAATTGATAACCTTGATAGACTTTAAATTACTATTTGGCTTCCAGATACGATGTGATATTATTATGTAATGAAGAAAATATGTCAATTACTGTATTATGCATTATTTACATATTTTTTAATATATAAATAATACATAATAATTGTATTAAACATTAGAAAATTTATTATTGTATATGTATTACGTAAATTATTATTATAACTTACATAATATTTTAACTGCCACAAAATATCTTATAATTTTATCGAAATCATTGGAAATTAAAGAATGATTTTTTAAAAATAAATTTCAATCGATGAAAATGAGAGCTAAAGGGATTTCCTGGAGAAATACAAATGATTTCTTATACGAAATGTTTTTTTGTTTATATAATATTTATAAATTGTTAAGAAAATACAAATTTTTTATAAAAAATTAGCAGTAATTTCTCGTTTCTGCAAGCCTAATAGACTAAAAAAGGAAAGAAAGTCTTAACAGTAATTTTTAATCTCTCAATCAAGTATTTCTTAGATTTTAACGCCCCCGGTTAAGATAAGCAATAGCATCTTGTTGTATTTGACTGACATGAGAAACAAGATCAGTGACGACAGTGTTTCTATATTGAACATCAATTACTTTTTATTGAGTGAGGTTATGTATTATCATCTCAGTCAATAAAATACTAGTATGAACCTGATTGTTAGTGCATTATGTACTAATCCATAAACCATGAGTATGAACCTAATTGATTGTTAATGTGTATCAAAAATTATTTCCGTTTTCTGAATGGTTGCATATCAAAGTTTGTATCTGGCAGTTACTCACTATCATTGGTGAATCCAGATGGTTACAATAAATGCTGTACGTTCTTTCGAAATATTCATTCACGTTTCTTTCTTTCATTTTAAGATCGGATGTAATACTTAGAAAGACCTTATCATGAGTCCTTATTTTAATTTATTCTTTAAAGACACTGAATTAAATTCAAGTAATTAATATATTTATTATTTACCCAAACATCGTATCTTTATAAAAGTTGATTAGTGTCTTCCTAAATAAATCGTCGATTGTATAGGTCGATTCAAGGTTATTTTCCTGAAAAATTTAATAATAATAAAATTATTAAGCAGTTTATCTCTGTAACTTATATATATATATCTATATATATATATATATATATATATATAATTTCCTAATTTTTAGCTCATTATAGCCCATATTAGTTTCATTCTAGAATATTCTTTTATTTCCTGTTACCATTCCACTTTATCCATCTAATTAATTGAGCGGAAGCTTTATAAAATTGCTGAATCAGCTAAAATTCCAATTTTCCCTTACTTCGAGTGAAGTGGCAAAATACCACTGACTTGGCAGAATAACTTTTAAAAAATTCCTTTGTTTCCCTTTCCTGGTGGCGCGAAAATCCCTGTCTAAATATCATTGTATTAGCACTGTGGATAAATATTTTCCCTATTAGTATCATGTTATATAAGACCTAGGATAAAATGTTCAAAGTCTTTCCCTCGTTCTTCTCTCTGTCGCTCTGTGTTGTGTGTGTGCTCATCGCTCCATTTTGTACATAAACATGCCTGCTTCTCCAAGATGAAATAAATATGTATTTATACAGAAAGAGAGATAATAAAATCGGTTGCTTTATTAAAATTGTTTCATAGTTTTTATTATTATATTTATTGCTGGAAACAATAAATGTATTAAATTATTACTTAAATATTATACAAAAATATTAATATATTAATTTATATATTAAACGGAATTTTTTTCATTTGAACTGTTTTTCCGTTTGAAGTATTTGCCTATATATATATATAATGGCTTTGGAATTAAATATTGGCCATGGTTTAGAGTAGACAGCGTATAAATCGAGTTTCATAGAATTTTGACCTAAAACTTTCAAATTTGAATTAAAGTTTCTTCCTCACTATTTTTTTATCTTCAAAATTGTGACTCTGAAATCATTTTACAATTATTCAAAGTTGCAAGAATTTCTTATTAATTTTTTTATCAGTTATTTTCCCAAAAAATCTTTCATAATCCTACTTCTGTCAAAGTTTTATAATTTAAAAATAATTGCTTTGAATGATAAAGGTAGATCTTCCATACCGTGTTAATTTTTCCTATTTTTAATTTGACAGTTGTAATTTTTATTATTTCCACAATAAAAAGAAAATATTTTCAAGCCTTTAATCTTTTATTTTCTTGTCTTTCAGCTAATGCAAGATGTTTCTACGATGTTTCAGACATTAATTATTAGGAAAATTTACTGTCTTTCGAACCGTGAAGCATTGATCGTTCAGATGTTAACATTGATAGTTTTCTTGATTTTTAATACTGAATAAGTTAGAGTTATTTGAAATTTAAGTTATATTTTCTGTTGCAAGCATATTTTTTAAAATTTAGTGAGGTTTTTGATGCTTAAAGTCTTCTATTTCAAGGACCTACTTGATCTTTTTCTCTCTAAGATATCTTTGACTTTTACAACATTTCAACGCTATTTTATTTAGTGTTTTAGAATTAACTTTAAATATATGAATTTTTATTATCAGTAAATAAAATTTAAAATCAACCAGGAAATGGGTAAAGGTCATGTGAAAAATGAACACAATATTTTTTTGATAACTTTCTCTCTTTCTTTATT
>JAPMOQ010050464.1:520275-547672 GCA_026543055.1 Argiope trifasciata
TATATATATTGATGTATTTCTACATCATTATGAGCGATCACTCTTTGAGTTCTACAAATCTGCTGTTTACAAAATTTTCAAATACAAATAATACTTTTCATTACATTGCAAAAATGAAAATTAATGAAATAATTATTTTTAACATTTAAACATGAAGGGACATAGCATTTACAACAACTTTTACATAGTGATATTTTGAGCAAATAATCTGAAAACATAGTGCAGGGACTAACATCAATTTGTCGTATATCCATCGATGGAAAAAGATGGGATGACGCTATGGATTTATTGCATTTACGTAGAACTTATTTTGCATACTGAGGTATTTTAACATCACAAAAAACTACATTTTTTTGTATAAATTTATCAGTATATGCAAATATATAAATATTATTGGTTATTTTTACCTTGTTTCTATCCGATAACAGTTTTTCATACATGTTTTTAATACAGTTTATATAAATAATCGTAATATGTAACACTCGTGGAAATGAAATTGTACTGAAATTGTACTTTCCCAAATAGGAGTATTGCCATAGATAAAGAAATAAACTATCAAAGATTCTTATTGCTCTTTGAACCATAAAATAATAATAAATATAATAATAATAACCATAAAATAAAACAACGCCATGCAAAGTTTGTAACATAAAGCAATATGAAGTTATAAATATACGATGCATATCTACATCGCTCTGCATTTTAGGATTAGAAAAAAATCGAAAATATTTTCACCTAAGTCTCCTTTAGGTTTAGTGCTTTAAATTATCGAGAGATCTGTCAGTGGGCTTTTAAAGTGCCATAAGTAATAAAAATAACAACAAATTGTTGTGAAAAACAGACAGCACAATCTTCTAACAAATGTAATTAGCTTTCAGTACCTGAGGACATTTAACAGATGTCTTAATGGATAAATCGTTTCAGATTTGTTTTTGACAGTTTATTGCTTTTAATTTCTTTCCGTGAAGCACCAAATGCCTGTTCAAGTTTGATCTTTATGAATCAATTAATCTAATAATGATGGCTAGTTTATTTAATATAAATACTAATCAGCGTGTCTCCAAACTTCATTTTCCAAATCACAATTTTGATGAAAAGCTAAGCGATTTCCATGATTTCATAGATTTAATTCTAAGACTTCTTCTAAATTTGATTAAGAATTTCATTCAATAACCAATCGAAATTTAATTTATTTTTTGTTTATAAATGCCTTCTTCAAAGGAGGAAAGTTTGCAAAACTAGGAGAGAAAGAATTCAATTTGCTTAATCTGTCTGTAAATCTTTGCTAAAGTAATTATTCATGAAAATTATTTTCCAAGTTTCGTTATTGGCTACATATTTATATGAAGAGACAAGGGATAATTTTTCTAATTGAAAATAATGATTCCTTCTAATTAGATAAAATCTTATTGAAGAATAGAATTTTCTGAGAATTTATTCCATAGATTAGAGCTGATGACAACTGCTTTGTACTACGATGAGCATTGGGATTGTTGAATGCCTTTCAATTTCTTCTTCTTTAAAATAAACAGTTTATTATTTTTCGAATTAATTATTTGCAGTTCAAAATTTCACTGTTTAGTAACCAAAGGACATTTTTATTTATCTAATATTCATTAAAAAACTATTTAAATATTATTTTATTTATCTGTGTTGATTATTTTTATCTGCTATCATTTAAAATGTTACTACTGATTAAAAAAATTTACAAAATCGTGGCTGTGTGCCAGTATTTCAAAATTTCGTATGCTTATATAATGCAATAATGCTCTTTCTTTAACATTCCCTTTGAAAACGTGCACTCATATTCAGATGCAACGTATTCAGTAACTATCTAATTATATTAAAAACTTATTTCTTATTGCTAGCAGAATTTTTAGTTCCATGCTTCAACAATTTACAAAATGTCTGACTATGGATGAGTATTTCAAAATATTGTATGATTATCGACGGTAACATGGTCTTTTTGAATACTCACTTTTGAAAATTTGCACTTATATCCAGAAGCAACATATTCAGTCAATACGAAATTATAATGAAAAGTTTTTCTTGTAGTTTATAGTATTCTTGGTCTCATTCGGAAGCAAGAATTGACTTATAATAAGTAACCATCAAATTATATTGAAAACTTTTTCATATAATTTATAGAATTTTTATTTCGTTTGGCTCATAATAATTCACTCACAACATGTCAGTTCTCCGAACTTTACCTCTAATAAATCCATGAATTTTTTTTGTTCATTTTTTTATTCAAATATATTAAAAAATATTCCATTTATATATAATGTAGATCTTAACTTACATTTTCAGTGCTTATAGTATTTTTGAAACCATTGAATTTTATTTTATGTAATTCCAATTCCACGTTATTACGTACCATCTAATTACGTCTTCGTAATTAAAAAATCTAATTAAGTCTATGTAATTAGACAGAAACAGAGATTATTTTTTAAAAATTGATTAATTTGTGAAATAGATAATTAGTTTCTTAGATAAATCTTATTTCTCAATAAATTAAAAATATTCAGCGATTTTTAAATGGGGAACACAAATATATTTATATTCACCTATTTATAGGTTAAATTAGTATTTTCATTAATAGTGTAATGTAATTCGTCATTTAAAAATGTCTTGCAATCTTTCTTCAAACGTCGAATTTGAGCTTCGGTATTGTATCACAATAATATATATATATATATATATATATATATATATATATACATACAGTCGAATCCGGTTAATTGGACCACCGGATAATCGGAGCAGCCGCTTATTCGGACCGAATCTCAAAGAACCGAAACAAATCCTATGTACATAAGCCTAATATTATTCGCTTATTTGAACCAAAATTCCGTTTAAACGGACCAAAGAACGTGGCAGGGAAGATGAAAAAAAAAAAAAGCCACAAGTCGCCGGTGTACAGCAGGAAGTCCGAAAGGGAAAAGAACCAGAGGGAGGTGAGCAAGAACTTTGTTTCTTAGAACGGGCAGCTCGGTAGTAAGTTCTTCAAACGTTGACTTGAATTTGATTAAAACTTTTTTTTATTGTGCTTCGCATGCTGAGTATCATGTAGATCGTTTCGAAGAATTTGTAAATTTATTTTTCAATGAATAAAGTTTATAAGCAACAGTAGTTCTTGTTTGTATGTTTGCCATACGTGTGTACCTCACAATAAAGGTCATAATGACATTTTAATATATTACGTATAGCACGTCTCGTCTTGTAACATAGGGCATGTTCGTGTTATCGGACCAGCCGGTTATTAGGACCAAAATGATCGCCTCCCGATGTGGTCCGATTAACCGGAATCGACTGTATATATATATATATATATATATATATATATGTGTGTGTGTGTGTGTGTGTGTGTGTGTGTGTGTGTGTGTGTGTGTGTGTGTGTGTGTGTGTGTGTGTGTGTGTGTGTGTGTGTGTGTGTGTGTGTGTGTGTGTGTGTGTATACAAAATGATATTATTTCGCAGAAAACAAACCTACAAACCTCTTCCTTTCATCCGATTCCAAAGAAATTTCTAAGGGGTAAAAATTAATCACTTCAAATAACCGAATATTGTGGTGAGAAAATCCTTCAAATCTCCGCAAACTCCTCTCATATCCAGGTAATTACTAATTCCAGAGTTCGTAAAACAAATACAGAATCAGACCAAAGATTATTTTAAAGCCCTCAAAGCCATCACCAGCATATTTAAAGTTGCATTAATGAAACGGAACTTTAATTTTCTGAAACAAATTGCAAGGTAATATTTATCTACTGGATAAAAGGCTATTAGAAATTTTTTTAATGGAACGATTTTAAATTAAATATCATATCTTGCAGTGTCCCTATTTGTTCTGGAAATTCATTTAGAATTTGGCAATTTAATTCTTAAAAAGAGAATATTCAAAATGCTTCAGACCTTATAATTTGTTAAATTAGATTTCCTAGTACACTGGAGAATGTTAGGGCTATAAGCTAAATACTGGATTCGAAGTTCAGAAAGCTGTATCAGTAAACAAAGGTATAAGAAAAAAAATCTGTTTCAAATCGTACAACGTTATTTGGTTAATTAAATTAGAGCTGCCTTATTAAATTAAGTTTAAGTTTCAAAATATATAGATCATTTCATATCTTATTTGAAATAATTTTAATTACATTTGTATTTAAATAGATAATTAAAATGTAAATTATTTTGAAACTCAAAATTTTTCGTATATGGTTTAATTGCTAAACAGAAGATGCATGTATCGAGTTATAGTCAAAAATAATTTTTAAACCTATGATAAAAGTTCCAATTTAGAAATTGAAAGCTTTATAATATGGAGGCTTTTTATTTATGATTGGTCAATACCGTTTAATTTCTTTCGGATTTCAAGATGTGAATATATGGTAGCTGTATGAATTATGAATAATATAAAATACACAGATGGAAAAAAAATCCCATCACCAAGAAAAAATGATTGTACTGTAATGAAATTTTAGGAATACATTTGTCTAGGTAACATATTTAATTGATTAAAGTTTCAAGATCACAGGCAGAGCCATTGGCGAGAAGAGCCATTTCAAATGTGAAATGTTGATACATTAGTAACCGGGGTAACCAATAGAATTTCGAATGCAGCATGCAAACATTCATGCATTGTGTCGTACAGGTGTCAGATATCAGTTTGTGGAATGGAGTTCTATACCTGTTGCACTTGGGCTGCCAATGCAGGGACGGTTAATGCTGGTTGTGGATGACGCTGGAGTTGTCGTCCAATGATGTCCCATACGTGCTCGAATGGAGAAAGATCTGGTGATCCAGCAGGCCAAGGCAACATGTCGACACTCTGTAGAGAATGTTGGGTTACAACAGCGGTATGAGGGCAAGCGTTATCCTATTGGAAAACACCCTCTTGAATGCTGTTCATAAATGGCAGCACAACAGGTTGTATCACTAGACACGTACAAATTTGCAGTCAGGTGGCTTGGGATAACCACGAGAGTGCTCCTGCTGTCATACGTAATTGCTCCCCAAACTATAACTCCAGGAGTAGGCCCCGTGTGTCTAGGCCCCAGACAGGTCACCAGCAGGCGTTCACCTGGCCTCCTTCTAAAAAACAAACGGCTATCACTGCGACCAAGGCAGAACCGGCTTTCATCAAAAAACACAATAGATCTCCACTCCGTCCTCCAATGAGCTCTGGCTTGACACCACTCACGTCGCAAACGGCAGTGGTTTGGAGTCAGTGGAATGCACTGTACAGGGCGTCTGGCTCGGAGCTGTCCTTGAAGTAACCGATTTGTAACAGTTCGTTGTGTCACTGTGGTGCCAACTGCAGCTCGAATTTCAGCTGCAGACGCAGTACGATTAGCCATAGCCATACGTCGAATACGACGGTCTTCCCTCTCAGTAGTACCACGTGGCCGCCCGGAACCTGGTCTTCTTGAAGCAGTACCTTCCCTTGACCACTGCCGCCAATACTCATGCACAGTGGATACATTCCTGTGAAGTCTTTCAGCAATATCGCGGAAAGAAAACCCACCTTCTCGTAGCCCTACAACACGACCTCGTACAAACTCTGTGAGCTGTTGATAATGGCTTCTTCGTCTTCTCAGAGGCATCCTTGACTAACATTAACCCACTACGTCAAATCTCAACTGTAAATAACGATCACGAACCTAACAGCGCTTATTTAAAGCAAACCTGATTTTCATGTTCATAGTGTCGCTACTAGCGCCACACTTACGCGCGTAGCTCGAAATTTGAATCGACGCCATCTTTCAGATGTATAAACACGGCTACCAAATTTCGTTTATCTAGCACAGCTCCTTCCTAGTGTTGGGATTTTTTTTCCCATCAGTGTAAAAGAGTTTAAAGGATTTTTTCTTAAATAAACACATATATCACCATTGAAGAATGTACACATTGCTTATTTTTAATATGTATTACCTATTAGACCTTAAATATATTCCTGATATACATTTGTTTCAAAATCAAATTATTGAAAGTAATTTGAATTAAGTAATTTGACAAATAAATAGAATTTCAAAAGAAGTAATTTAATAAAGCATTATGAACACATTTTGATCATTCAATCGAAATCCATTGGCTTATGATTTTAATTTAAATTTTTTGTATTAACTTCTCGTTTTAAATTAACACAAGGGGTATTTTGGGATTGGCCTTGTAATTTTGAACCATGGTCAAATGAAGAAGTTGAGTCATGCCCCTGAGTTGGTATCCACTTCCCAAACTTCCATACCACATCAGCGAGAGGACGTTAGGCTCTAATGGATTTAGAATGCCCCACATTGATAACATAACGGTTCCTCAGTGGAAATGGGTCTCGAACCTGAAATCGTTTTCGAAGTCGAGACCGTATCGCCAAGCCATCGTGGCCTTCCATTTCTTTACGAAAATAAAGCTGTGTTAGCTATAACTATATGTAGAGAAAATTTGGCCCTATTTGTAATAACCAGACTAATTTTAATGTCCTTAGAGAGAAGTAGTTCTAATAATGAAAAACATGTTGTATATTTTCTTGTGATATATTTATCTTTAAAAACTGTTTTAAAGTAATATGTTTCAAAATTAGAAAAAAGGTTTTATTAAAATTGCGTTATCTATCCAATTAAAGAAACTGGTATCTCAACTTGCTCTATCAATCTCTTTAACCTCAAATGAAATAGCTAGAATAATTTACTTATAGGAAACATATTTTTTGATTCCCAAAAGTATTATTTTTGAAATTCCCATCATCACAGAAGCATGACATTTTATGAACTTTATATTTCTTCTTCCTCTTTTGTGTCCACACCCAAAAAAAAAATGTAAAATCAGTCAGCTTTTTATTATTTTGTGGTCAAAATGTAATGCTTCTAATGCCCCTTTATAGTGGCTTTTCCCTTCGGTTTGTTTCAATTGGCTACAAAAATTCTAAGTTGCTTGTTGTATATTGCAGTCATTGAATAAGAATGAGGTGCAGTTAGCGTTTTTTCTCGGTTTGTAATACGCTTTCAATAAAATTCTCTTTTAGGCAAGAACAATTTCTGATTAATAATTGCAAAACGAGGATCTAACCACAATTTTTAGCTCATACTATAATGAAAAATATAATAAGAACAAAGAAGGTACCCCCCCCCCTCCGATTTCAGTAGTAGGGGAACTTAAATGACAATAGTAACGAAAGTGCAAAATGTGGTTGGATCTTATTGGTAACTACCGTAATGTTAGAATCCTTCCAGTAAGAAGTAAACACCATTGTTGGAGTGGAGGCAATTCAACCTGTGCTAGCTCTTCGCCCTTTAGGAAAACGATAACCAACTACTATAAGGAAGCTTCTCATACCACTATTTGAAATGTTCCCATGGAGAGCATCGTACAGTAGACTCAGGTCTTATATAAAAATTTTCATAAGCTTCAAAGTAATTCGTAAGGCAAATTCTAAGAATTTTTAGTGGTCCAATTTTGGCCATTTTCTCAAAAAGAGTACAAAAAAAATATTATTTCTGTAGTTATATTATTAAAATTATTATAAGATTTATTTCAGTAAACTGTACACAAACATATTTCTCTTTTAAAAATATAATGAAATATTTCTCAACTTTCTTCCAAATTGTGTCAAGAACTATTATATTTTTGTTAAAATATTTCATTGATGACATGAGAATATAAATACTTGTTTTCAAGAACTGAACTCATTTTTCACTTTCCCATAAAAGTGTTTTCGAAAACAATGTTTGCAAAATTGCAACATAATTTTCCTACTTCACCTCGAATTATGTTACTTAACTGAAGTTATGACACATGTCCAACCCAATTAAAGCAACTTTTTCGTACATTGTATAAGAAATGAAATTGTTTCGAAAGCTTAAACATCACTTTATTGAAAATTTTGCATCGATTTGCTGAATGTTCTCTCTAACCGTTGATCGATCGCCGATTTCTAGGCGTATACTTTCGATTGAGTGAGTTTTATTCAAGTGAAATAAAAAACAAATAATACATTAAAAAAATTAATCCAATTATTGTTTAGGTCAACAATGAAAATTTTCATTTTAGTTACTTTTTAATAAATAATTACTAAACAAATTATTAAGTGCCAACAAATAAGAATAAAAAAGTGAATTTTCGCAAGAATTGGTCTCATTCTTCACCATCAGGTGAAAAGTACTGAAATTTTTGCATTTTACCGATTGAGCTTCTGCCTATTGATTTCAATTTTCATTAAAAACTGCTAAAACTCTATTTTAAATATTAAAAATTAATTTAATTTAATTAATGAATTAATGTTGGGAAAAAATCGGTATGAACATCACGTGTCATTCACTAAAAGCTTTAAAAAATGTATTTGCTCTTAAGTGGAAGAATAAAAAAGTATTTTATTAACGACTGAAAATTTGTACGATATATAAAAATACAAAGGGAGAATGTGAACTAATAGTAGGAATTTAAAAAAAGTTTTCGTCTTTTACGACTAAAACTAGATAATTTATAAACCATCGAATTTGATTATTTTACACTATTTTAATGGACATATCCAGAAACTATTTAAGTATCGTATCAGATTAAAATCTCGCATAAATGCGATATAAAGCTTAAGATTTTTCTTTTGATTATATGTGAGAAAATTAAACAATGTCAAGAAATTTATCCAGACATTGGGGGCTGAATAATATTAAAAGGAAGGGCAAGGTAAGGTCGTGGGAAAAAAGAGCCCCAAAATTTTATTTTGCTGTCAATCTTTGTGTATGAAACCTCATTTTAAATTCTAATATATGCACTAAAACTGACTAATTTAAGAACTGCCGAATTTGATTATATTAGGCTATTTCAACGGGTATATCAAGAAACTCTTTAAGTATCGTATTAAATCAAAACCTCGTATAAATGAGATATAAAGCCTAATATTTTTCTTTTGATTATATGCAAGAAAATTGTGTAATTCGAAGAAGTTTGAACAACCATTGGGGACTGAAAAGCATTAAAACCAAAGGTACGGTAAAGTGGCAGAAAAGAAAAGGAGTTACAAAGCTTTATTCTGCTGACAATCATTGTGTTTGAACTCTCATTTAAACCCTAATATGTGTACTAAAAAATACTATACCTAAAATGTCCGTAGGGGATTGTATACATATTTGAAATTGTACAAACCTTGACATTTTATATGACAAGAAACCTTTTTTGATACCATGGATAGATTCTTCAAGGAAAAAATATCCAGAGATAAAACATTGATTAATATACCATGAATATTTGAATAATATTTGTCAGTGTCTGAAGTTGCTTTTATATTTAGATGTGCAAGATTTAGATATTATCTGGATGTTGTCGTAGTACTTATTTTTATACAAGTGAACTGAAATGTCTTGTTTTAAAAATTTATTCGTTCGCTTCTACCCATCTTCAAATATCAAACAAAATACTAAACAATTTTGTGCTGGAAAAAATAGAGATGAACTAAAATATTAATCAATGCATCATAAATCATTAAAATAATTAAAAATTCTTCATTTTTGCATTCAAGGGAAATGAATTCAAGATATAATTTGGGTTAAAAAAATAATACTCAATATGTGATCTGATAATGTTTTGCTACTTGAATAGTTTTTGCTTCATTTGTGATTATTTTTGTTTTTGTTATGTCACTTGGTCAAACCAAGCCGAATTAGCAGAGCTGTTTCGTTTAAGGCAGAGGTGTGCGCCTTTCATTGTTAACGAACACTGTTGAGGCGAAAGGACGCCTTTGCTCAAACACACACGACACAACCCTTTTTAGGAAGTGGTCGAATTCATTCATACATCTGCAAGTCAGAATTTAGATCCATATCAGAGACCGACTCATCCCCGATTCAGTATCCCCAGAGGTATCGTTATTTATGTTTGTTATTAATGTTTATTATCGTTTGCTATGGGAACTTGGAGGACTTTGCAGTTACGACCTATTTAACGTGCCCCAACTGCCATTAGCCAACACGGCGGTATTTGGACTAGACGAGGACAGAATTCACGACCTTTCGGTTATGAGATTGACGCTCTACCAACCAGGCTACCGCGGCCCTATTTGTGATTATGCTAAATGTTATAATAATTACAGTCCCACTTCATAATTGAGGATGAGACACTTCTGGCATTGTGGTTGGTTCTAGTCACTCATGTGGGTATACGGTAAGGTGAGGGTGGCTACATCTCATAGATGATGGAACGACGGGGTGCCGTTGCTTGTTATATTAATTATGCTTATGAAAGTTTACTGTTAATAAATTTGATATTTTTATAAGAAAAGTCGAACTCATAAACAAATATCAGTCATTGAAATAAACACAAATGGGGTTTTTACTGTTACAAAGTTTGGCGTATTGTATTAATAACAAGGAAAATAATTTGACTTGTATGTTTACAAAATTAAATAGTTATAATCTAATGAACAGTACCAGAACGAAGCTAGGTAGCTCCATTTTTTTTTCAGCAATTGTGTATTTTCTTTTATAGGAGGCAATATGTATATATATTTTAATTCTTGAATTGATTCTTCTTCATTGATTTCCTACGTATATAGTTATTTTATTTAGACTAATATCTAATTATTTGGAGGAATCCTTTGTTTCATCATAAGCAAGCGAACTGCAATGTTTATTAATAATTTTGTTTAGGAAAAAACTTTTTGATAGTGAGTGTGGATTATAACGACAGAATAATGGTTTTCCTAAAATGCTGACGTACAGTTTCAGAATTCTTATTCTTGTTCTGATCATTCTGTTGTTACTATTGATATTCGCTCTTATCTAAGATATCAATATTATTATAAAAGCAAAATTAATATTTAGTATCCCTACAGAATTCCCCCAAACATTGAGCATGGTTCTATTTTTTTTTAATTTTGCCATTAGACTTATACTAACAACAGTAAAATTTCACAAAATAAGGAACCTAAGTGTAAGGAAATACTTGACTTTTACAGTGAGAGATAATGAAAAAATTCTAAAAATTTAATTTTTATTCGGCCACCATTGCGTAAATGCTTCAGTGAGTAAAATGTTTCTCTTACCTGTGAGGACACAAAATTTCCTGCTTCTGTCTAAAATTTGATGAGAAATGGAAAACACGTTTGGAAATTTTTAAAAATTTCTACCTACTTAAAAAAAATACCAAATTCTTTGACCAAGCTCACATAAATCACACATATTTCTATATTAAGATATTTTCATTTTCTTAAAAAAATTAAAGAATAAATAAAGAAACTTGAATAAAAATATAAATTGTGAATACATAAATTAAAAAATGGTCCTAAAATATCACTTTATTTATTTTACGCTTTTTTCAAGAATGAATCCATTCAAAATTAATTCCCCATATAGAGCTGATTCTTCTCTGATATAGTATTTTATGTTGGCTAAAGATAAAAACACTTAATAAAGTTTTATTTGTTTTATAGTCACATATTTTATTTTATTTCCATTTCGTTTGTTTTTGCAAATACCGATGGTATATTTCAAGCTACAATCTGAAAAATACTTTTTTTCAAATAACAAACCATAAACACTTTCTAAAGAGCTTTTTTCATGCTAAGATCTGTTTGGAAAAAAATTGCAAACAGTTTAAATCTCTTGTGGTCCGCATTTTATTTTCAACTTAGCATTCAAAATAAGAATATCTTGTATTTTCTTTCGTCATACGGTTATTAGTATTTTTTTATAGATATATTTTAAAGAAGGCTATTTTTAAGGTTAAATTATTTTTTCGTGATATTTATTCTATTGCATTTGAATTTTTGTTCTTTGGGAATTATTTTGCTTCCTTCTTGTATATTAAATAATTGTCTCTTTCCCTTACCTAAGTCGATACTTTTCAAAAAAATCCATATCAGAATCTTATAGTACAAATCCCCCCAGGAAAAATACTTCGTTCTCTTTCTCTCCTTTGCTCTTGTGTCGCTTTGTAGATTGACGGATCTCGTTTCTTCTTGCTTGTACATATTATGACTCCAGAGATGGAATGAAGCGATTTTCTCAAAATTTAAAAGAAAGTGTCTTCTGTCTACGGCCACAAAACTGCTTTAAAAATATGCATTTCCATTATATTATATACATATATATATCCATCTTACTGCAGAATGAAGCCATGAACAGCCTCCTCTAAAGAAGGAAACAAACATTTTGAAAGCATGTTATGGTAAATAAACTTGTTAAACATAATTATTGGTTATGGTGCACAAATCGTATACATTTGAATAATTATGTTGACGTTCCAAAATTCTATGTGGATTTTCCGCGACCCTAAATATCAAATTATGCCGGTTAACTTTGTCACACAAGTGAAAATAGGCTTCAACAGTAAACACATATATGTTTGAGAAATCATCTGCCTCCAACTTTTGTTGCAAATTTAAGCCGAAATTTTAGGCAATGATTTTCCAGGTTGTTTTAAAACTTATGCCATCTGAAATGTGTCTAGATTAAATTGAGGACATCTCCGTAAAACACACCATACTGTTCTTTAAGGCACATTAAGTTCATCACTGGCAGGAGTCGCTAATTTTTCGGTAAAAAAAAGTTTTTTTCAACTACTCCGGTTTTGGCGAGGCTTTCGTTTACTTACATAAATAACGTGCGTCCTGAAATTTCTTTACGCGTCGTTTGATGTTGGGATGATACGGTGGTTCCTTACTAAAAGTCGGGCTCTTTAAACGACGATTAACGAAGCCGCTTTGGCATATTCCGAAATGCTTTCTCTTGCTTGGGTGAGGCTATTTGGATAATGATGTATACTTTGCCCTAGCCATCATTAGCGGCAATTCGTTGGTGGAAATATATCCCCCAGATTTAACTCATATAACTATAGTTTCATTATATATATTGCAAAAAACGTTTTACAACTGCTAGAAGTTACTACGTTTATTAAAAAAGTAAAAAAAAAAAAATCGTGAGTATTAGTGTCAAACTTTGTCTATTAAAGTATAACAAGATGATTCAAATTTGATTAAATCAAGAATTTGCATTATTTGACAAACACCTTAAGTATTAGATTAAGAAAATACCATTAATTAGTACCATCAACTATCGTATTATTTGACACGAAAAAAAAATTGAATATTCTGCATGAATTTAACAAAATTAATAACTGAATTTTTATTCTTTTCGTTTAAAAAAAGGAACATCTATCTTAGAGAAATAGTTTTTTTCCGAAGGAAAGAAAATCGCTGATCCTTAATGGACTTTTATCTTTAATAGACGTTTCTATAATTTCCTTTAAACTTGCGAGCGGGATTTATTCTTGCAGATGCCTTTTGCCTTTTGCAACAATTTATAATTAATGGAAGAAATGCGTTTTTTAAAAAAGGAAAAGATTTCAAATATATTCTTGAATTTGTATTGTAAAGTCTTTAGATTTTTGGATACACATTAATAAACAAATTTCTTTGTAATTCACAAACATGGAATCGAAAGAAATTTTACAAAAATTATTTTCTGGTATCCTTAGTATAGTTTGACAAACTATTTACAATTTAATGAACAGACCTTCTGATAATGGCATAAATCTTTCGACATCATATATATTCAATAAACAATTCATTCTTTTAAAGGAATTTCAGTACAAATAAAGTCATACTATGAAAAAACAGACGATTTGATTTCTTGGAGCTTAGGTTTAAGGAAATAGAAGATTGTAAATACTTAAAAATACATTGAAATCCATGTATAGTATATTATTGGGAGTTTATATTTTTTAATAAATAGAAAAAAATATTATTTCGAGAAGTTTGCAATGAGAGCAACACTGGTTTTCAAATATAATATTCAATTTTTAAAATCAACCAATACTTCAATTTTCGAAGAATATTTTCATAGTTTGAAATCTATATGAATTAGTTTTTGATTTAAGATTCTTTACTCTAAATATCTGTGAATCTTTGTACTACTTCCGTTATTCGATTTATTACAAAATCCTAATAATTGGCAGTTATATTTAGCAAGGACGGATTCTGCAATTAATCAATTGAGTTATTCGCTCATTTATGCTACAATTCTCTCTCAAAAAATTATGTTATTTTAATTTGCTTAGGTTTTCGCATCCAAATGCTACTGGATTTGATATCAAATTCTGAGTGACTCAAGAATGAATTGAATGATTGATACGACTTCTTAATTTTGAGACTTAATATATCCGACTAACTTCGGAAACCGATGAACAATATGACGAAAATGAAGCATAAACATTTTTATAGTGCTAAATAGATAAAACAGACTTGGAAAGTCAATATTTAAAGAAAAAAATACACTTTTTGTTTTTAAAAAACTGCTTGGTTAAAGAAAATTTAGCAAAAATTTTAAAGTTAGAAAAAACAGAGTGAGTAAGAAAATTATAGCAATATTTAATTTTTATTTCATCTTATATAGCACAAATTGTAAATGTAAACTGAAATGTAACATATCACAACAAAAAATAATAAATAAAATAATATGAATATAATAATAAATTAATAAATAAAATTTTTATGAGCGTTTGAAGGTCTTTTAATGGAATTTGTCAAAATTTGCCTGCATTTTGAATTTTAAATGTCTGTAAAACATGCCTAAATGAGACTATTTTAAAATTCACACCCTCAAAAGTGTATAATATATGAATACCAAATTACAGGAAATTTTATTGAATTGAACTTGAGATTTCATGTTTTCAGTGAATCAAACACAGTGAAATATTCATTCATCAGAAAAAATTTAGTGTAATTACTGTAATAAAATTACTGATTTAAATACTATAAATTAGTTAATACAAACACGATGGAAACAAACGTAGTTTTAACACAATTTTAACAGAAATGTCAAAAATAAGCAAACTGTTGCTGAGTAGGTAAGCTAATATAAACATATGAAATGTTATTTTGTAGAAATTTAAGGTTAAAATAAAATAAATTATTCATTTCCGGTTGAAAATATCACAGTTTCTAACTTCATTTTTATTTGTTGAAACAGATGTTTCTATAGTTCTATTTTACATATATTGAAACTAAAATCTGTTTTAGAATCTAAAAAAATTTGGATTTTATTTTCAAACCATAAAAGAAATTTCTAATTTTTCTGAAAAATGATTTTTTACAAATTAGTTAAATACCTTTATACATTGTACTTAAGCTTAAAGATGCAGAGCTATTGAATATTTCCATTCTAGCTAATATGAAATTGTAACTGGGGGCTCTGAGAATAAATATCACATTATTCTTTTGTTCAATGAAAAAATATAATAATGCAAGCAACTTTAATATAACATGCAGCTCAGAACAGATGATTATAGCATTCTAGTAGATATTACTTAATAATAGAAAATTCATTAAGGAGTGAGAAACCAAGTGGAAATATTTTCTGCGTAAGAATTACATTTTTTAATTATTCAGTTATAAAAGAATACATTCTATCAATTTTCGTAATTCAAAATGTTATGTTACTTTCTTTGATTAGATGTTTGTAAAACGTAATAAATCTGGCATAACCAACAGAAGCAAATTTTAATAACGTCATAAAAATGAATATCTAAACACTAATACCATAACTTGGCAATTTTCTAATAGCATGAAATTTTGAAGAAAAGATAAAGGTTATTTGCCACCAGAAAGCAGTCATGGTGTTGGCGGAATCGATTTAGCTACTTTAAAAATGAAGCTGTGATGGAAGATTTGTGGAGCTGAAAAAATATCGTATTTTTTAACCACAAATTTCTAAAGAATTTCATTAACTTTTTCGTCTTACGCTTCGTAGCATTAACAAAAAAGGCGAAAAATTCAGCGAATAATATTTTATTCACTAGACCATATGCCAAATTTCGTTTATTTATAAAAGAGTGTTTTTGAGTTAATGCGTTTGCATTCATGAAAATAAACAATAAAAATGATGAAAATAAAAGTTAACAAACAACTGTCGATATATTAAATTCAAAATTCGCTAAATGTCTACAATTCTAGTTATAAAACACATATAAAGTTTAAAATATTTAACACGAGCTGTTTAAAAGTTATCAAATTTGATATTCTTGGTAAAAAGCAGATAGTCAATGATTAAAGATATAGAAAAGAAATCGACTGAAAAAGAACACAATTAAAAATAGCTTTCAAACAAGGTATCGCATTCTAAGAATTAACAAGTAATATAAGAATTTTTTTTTATTCAATGACTACTTCAAGAAAGGGTCAAGAAAGAAAATTTTTATTTTAGTTACTTTTTATTAAATAATTATCAAAAAAAAGTATTGATTTGCGCAAGAATTGAACTCGCATTCTTCATCTTCACGTGAAAAATACTGAATCACTTGCATGTTACCGATTGAGCTATCGAGCTATGATTAGTTTATAAGTTTTTACACAGACTTTTTACGGCAAATGAGTATGCATAATGTAACTGAGATTTACATTTCTGCAAGATGATCAAAAAATACACCGCAACGATGTTTCCTTTTCGTAACACCTGTTCGTAAAATAATGGCTCATCGACTTTGAAAATGCTCTAGAAAATAGCATTTCTGATATATTTTCATCATGCTAATAATTTAATTACTTTTTATTCGAATATAGTAAGCCTTTTTTGTAGCGAAAGATATCAACTCTTTCAACGCTACCGATGAGATATCTCGTTTTTCAGATACTTACATTACAGGTTTCTGTGGGCTAAAATTTGTCTCTTTTACCAGCTTCGATCGGTAGAACTTTCTAATACTTGTTAGAAGAATACCTTTAGTTTTTCCAAACAGGCATAAGAGACAAATTTTAACCGCCAGAAACCTGTAATTGGAAGTATCTGAAAAACGAGATATCTTGTGGGTATCGTTGAAAGTGTTAAATCCAACGGTAAATACTTAGAGACTTGCAACAAACATATAACTAATTCTTCTCCACAAAACTTTCTACTTACATATATTGTGGAATTTTTAGTGCTTGAATATCAATGAAATGTCACGTTTTTATTAATCAACACCATTAATCAATAATAGATATTGATGCAAGATAAAATCTATTCGTTAAAAAATTTTCACTTTTCATTCATTACTGATTTTCATTCTCGAAAGACCTAATTATTTCGCTTATAAGAAGAAAAAAAACTTATCAAAACCTGATGAACACATTATAGAATATATTTAATATCTGTTACTTACAGTGAGAATATTTAAGATTGAAAATTACTGTGACAAAGGTGATTGAAGGATTGTAGACCAAAACCCAAATCAACAATAAATATTTATTCTAAGAATTTAAAAAAGAGAGAAAATGTCTATCGATAAGGAAATGATTTATTCGGCCTGAAATTGGAAATTTCTTCTTCTTACACATTTTTTAATAAGTTCTGAGTAGTGGTTGTGTTTCTTCCTTTTATCTGTAATAAAATATGTTTCCTTTGTTGATGAGAAAATTAGAAGAATAGAAAGGAGAAAAATTAAAAAACATTTTCCCCCTCAATATCAGTCAGTAAACGTTTAGCTTGTGCTGTCATCGTTTTAAATACAGAAAACGGAGTGATTAAAAAGTTTATAAAGCGTATATGAGAATATTATAATCATTTTATTTCAGCAGTCATCATTAGTGATTGATATAATTCAAATAACTTATTATTTTACAAATGAATGGATTCTTATCATGTATATGGAGTAAGCCGAAAGGATGTTGTCATTATCTGTTTTAGTCAATAAACGTTATGAAAATGGCATGTTGAATATGATTTGTGCCGTCAGCAGTTTATGTGCTGTTAATGCCAAGTTATAATTAAACTGCTTCCTCAAAGACTATATCAGGAGCTGATTCGTGTTTCTCCTGACAGTACAACAATGATGATTAAGAAAGAATCTGAAAGTTGAAACTGGTGATTTAAGTACAGCAATGATGGTATCTGATAATCTTAAAACTCTGAAGGACATAATGTTTAAAATTGTGACACTTTTACCGTTTGAATTTCTGTTGAGGTGAAACCAGAATTTGGAGGAATATTGAGAATTATAGGCAGATATTCTTTAAGTGATTGAATGCCCCTCGTTTAACAGGATAGTTGAACGGGAAATGAGGATGATTGTGGCTTGGTGCCAATTGCCTAGAAGATAATGGCAGTTTATTGAATTGATCAGTGTTATGGATGGACTGAGCTAAAGATAGCCGTTGGCCATGATAAATACTGCAGATACTGTTAGGTTCAGTGGTGGCGGGGTGATTGGCTGTGCTCAAGAAGTACAACAATGATGGTGAACCTCGCGTTGATGACGGGACTTAGCTACTCAAGAATAAGTTGATGCATGGGTCATTTATGGATATTTTTAAATAATTACATGAATCATGCAAATATTCTTACGGACTTAGTCATTTAAATACACCATGTAGGTTACGCTAGAGGGGGGGGGTAAGCGATTACGACTTTTCCCTGCATATTAATATACCATAGGAACATTTCAAGCTTTGAGAGAAGAAGAAGTGGTTCCATTGAGTATGTCTGTTCCTCACAATCTTAAATTGTTCATTCCTTATAAAACAGATTTTTATTCTTCTCCTAAGATTGGAGATTTTGCTCTTAACTATTTTCTTTTTATTTCTAGATACCTACCAGGTGCAGATTGATATCTTGAACACTTTACTGCTCTCTGGAAGAAGTCAGCATTATACTAGAATCAGTATGTGGGAAAAACAGTGTTTACCAATAAAATATCCAAGGCAAAAACTCAAGAATTAATAAAATTCCTGGTACATAAAGAATATATTACTAGTAATCCGTACATATTCACAAGTTCTTCATTATACAAACTGAATTATGATTACACTTTACATTTATATATAATTTCTTCTAAATAAATAATATTTGGAAATTGATACTATCTTATTTTTTTTTTCAGAATATTTTCACCTGATAATGTGGTTTTGATTCGATAACACATATATATTTTTCCATTCTCTGTTGAGATGAGCTATCAAATAAAGTTTCATAAATTAACTTATATATATTATTAATTTTCAAAAACTTTCTTGGGTCTTTTTTTTCTATTCCACGATTACTCACTCAAAATGATGTCAAATATTTCGGTTCTAATTCTAGAATTTTTAGTTGTCAGCGGACGCATGTTCATGTATTAAGTATCATATTTCATTACAGCATAAATATGTTCAGCGGCAAAATAAAAATAATTGAGAAAATAGTTATCTTTCTTTGATCTTAAGAAATAAAACCCAATTTATAGTACATATGAAAAGCTAAGTTTCTAAATATCATCAATTGTGTATCAAGAGAGTAAATTACACGAACTCTTAAAACATGTTTGAATCAAATAATTCATTAAATAACTTCTTTTATATAAAATAATAGCAAGAACCTTTCCCATGTCTTTATTATAACATGACTGTATTTTTACAAAAAAAAAAAAAACTGTTTTTGAATGGCAGGTGAAGTACAGCGTAACATCTGAAAACGAAAGAAAAAAATCTTTCCACTAGTCTCACCACATGAAAATAAAGTTCTGAAATTTTAATGGGCTTGTGCTGTGTAGGAGAAAAACTCTGTCCTGAAGGGAAACTCTCAAAGCACTATCTCATATATTTTACCAGTTCTGCTAAGTACCTTCGTTTTCGTATAGCTACAGGACATATTTCGTCCTTAGTGTAATTGCGTAAAGGAAAAGAATCCTTGTGAAGAGTAATAGTTTGTTAGAATTGCAGAATTGGTGTTGTAGAATTCGATTTCTCTCTAGCATTCAAACAGCATCTATTAAGGCTATTTTCTATTGCTTTCTCTAGTAAACTGGTCCTTTATAGACTTAAAAAAGCGACTACAAACTAAAAAAAGAATGTCTTTTATCCATCTCTCTCTCTCTCTCTCAATTACTTGTCTACTTTCAAAGAATTCGACAGTTCTTCATTTATTTTGGGAGATAATACTTCAACTTCTGAGTATCACTTTCCTTCACATAAAAGATTTGTTGTCAATTGGTGCTGAGCCCTTCTTTCAGACTTAAATTGGTTTGGGTCAAAGCTAAGATGTCATTTTTTATTTTATTGTGATATTTATTTACTTCGATATTAAAAAAAATAAAAGTTTATAATACTGAGACTTGCTCATAACAGGAACTATCGCATAAAAATGCTACAATTCTAAGACATCTCTTAGTGTCACCAGAATTATATCTCAGCAAAACGTTACCTTCTTCAATCTTTAAATATTTTTTAACTTTTACTGAACTCAAAAATTTGTCTATATCAATTCAAACACTTCAGAATCTTAAAATGTAATATAACAAAAATTTATATAAAACTTTGTGATGCAAACTCAAAATCTGGAGTGATGAATATAGGTTGGTGTTATTCTTTTACTATTAGTCAGACATTTATATAAAGGTACCTTGGAAAAACATTCTTGTATACAACTGAAATTCATATACAGGAAATGTTTACAAATTTTTCTTATAGTATACTTTTCTCACTGTCGATACTACTGCGCTCAATGGTGGCGGGGTGGTCTGCTATTCGCAACTATATTCTTATAATCTTTTTTCAATTTTTAAAGATATACATACATATATATGCTATTTTGTGGTGAATATTACTTCTGGTAATTTCACAATATGTTCAGAAAGGTACCAGTAAACTAGTTTAAGCTACCATTAAATTAGTTTCAAAATATATTATAAATGGGCAACTTATTATCAACCATATAAATATTATCGTTCAACTTTTAAAATTAGATAAAGTGATACCCATTCTTCCACACTCAGAGGGGAAAAAAGTTCGAGTTAAATTACTATTTTGAGACTAAGTAGTATTCACAATGCGATACAGTTTAATATAAGTAAAAGTCATTATATCTATGCATATATATTCCAAATCTCAACCGAAGCAACTGGGTCACACATTTTTTATTTAAGACAAAAGAAAAAAAATGCAATCAAATTTCCAAAGCTCAACTAAATTATTAATTAATTAGAAATTAACCAAATTTTTGTGCTTTTTCCACGGTATTTTCAGATAGCCACCTCCTGATATAGCCTCCTGGCCTAGGGTTAGAGAGCCTTTCCAATGATCTTGTCGTTCCGAGTTTGGGCATGGTTGTTCTTTACCCCCTCCACTTATAAAAAGGTGTTGTGCAAGCGAGTGTATTAGTGTAATCTTCTTGTAAGCTAAAGTCAGACTTCTACCTTCTGGTGTTCAGGGGTCTTAACTCTCAGAAGCTACTGCACCCCTTTTCCCCCCGATCTCTTGACCTTGGTTTAAATTAGTTTCAACAACAATATCAGTAATTTCAGGGAAAATTGTCCTAAGAGATATTTTTAAACCATCTTAAGATTCCAGATTTTACAATTTCAGTTATATCTATTCCGTTTCTGTGCAATATTTCTTTCTATTCTCATTATTAAAAATTTTAAAAAAATTTTAAAATTATTTTTTAAAATTAATTAAAATTCTACAGTTAATGTTAAATCTGAACTACTCTAAATTTTAAATTTGTGCTTTACTTTAATTCCTATTTTCTTGCCATCTGTTCATTTATTTCAAAGAAATGATTTAACACAATATCTAAACGTAGGTAACGCTCAAACAGAAGTAAGAAAAGCAGATCTCTTGCGAACAAATGGAACAGATGTTCACAACACTAGTGGTTACAGCTATAAGAAATTAAACAGTATGGCTCTTTTTCTCAGTGCTTTCGCCTCTTTTGGCGATCAATTCTGAAGTGTTCTGTCATCAGCTGACAAACCGAAAGATTCCCTTAAGCAGAAAAGGTAAGAATTAATCAATAGAAAAGGTGCAGTGTCCCATCAAGATAAGATGAAACCCCATACAAGCTTGGTAATTCACCTAAAGTTTTTACAGCTTGGGTGGGATATACTGCCCTATCCCAACATATTTTTCAGATCTTACATCTGCTGATTATTATTTATTTCGATCCCTACAATTTTTTTGTGGTAACCTTTTTTAGACATTTACTTCTAGTGAGAATGTCAAAAGTCACGTGAATAAGCTTTTAGGGATCAAAGAATAAACATTTTATGAGACTTCCTGGAATCAGGCTACTGTCTGACAGAGGGTAAAAGATATTTAATCAGAATGGACAGTATGTAATTCGATAAATATTTATTCTGTATAAAAAAATCGTCTTTCATTTTCATAAAAACGAAATTATTTTCTAATCAACCTAATATATTGTTCTAGGCAACTATAGATTTAATGTCGTTTCAGCCCATTTCGATCAATATGAATCATTTTTCGATCTCAGAATAATGTGGCACCAATCATCAGCGTCATACACCAGATTATTCTTCAGGTATAGCTCAACTAGGAATTGCGATATCGGTTCATTTCAATACCAGTATTCGGTATTTTTTAGATCTCAATACCAAGATACCGGTTTTGATACCAGTAGTAGAAATTTCAGACAAATAATGAAAACACAATTGTTTCTTTGTTTTATTTGCCATTTTTTTAGAGAATGTAAATACCACAAAAAATTAACTTTAAAACTTATAAACTTAGCTTATAAATTATAACAGTATACAAAGAATCTCAAAAAAGTAAAAGAACATCTTATTTATTTAAATAACAAAAAGTGTAAATAACACTATTCAGTCTGTGGTACTATTACGAATTTCCGAAATGTGATCCCAAGCGGCATAATGCATTAGTTGTACTTTTATGAAGCCTGAAACGTAATTTTGTGTAAAAATTAGCAGCTGTCGAAAACTCTCTTTCGGCTTCGACGCTAGCTTGTGGTAGTGTTAAGTATGCGCGATATACTTTTTCCAATTATTTTCCTCCAAATCCCTCATTTTTAAATAAATCGATTTCTCGTTTGATGGGTTTGGATATAGTTGATTTTTATATTGCATTTTGTTTCGTTGAAATTTTTTTTATTTATCGCTAAATTTATGTGAATTTACTTATACATACAACAATATTACTTATCATACATATACAAGTATTTTATCACTTCTCTTGATTGTACGATGCAACTTTGTATTCACAGTCTAATAAATTTCGTTAGGGAGCCATAAAGAAAAACATATGCTATTTTGCTACGTTGGCGATCCCTAAACATATAGTGAGGACAAAAAATTTTAAAAAATTTCTAGTAAATACTAAAAAAAACGGTATTTAAACTTGTGATTACCGGCATTACAAAATTCTACATATGGCTTATAATACCGGTATTCAGTATCCCGGTATACTGGTATTGCAATCGCTAAATTTATCCGATTCAAGTTCTTTCGTTGGTAAGATAAAAGTGGTCCCTATCATAGATTTATGAAGAATGATTTCTGTACTATCGTTGTTGCTCCATGCAGCGTCTTTAAAAGCAATGTTTACTTGAGGTTATGATTTTGACCCGTGCACATTACCGTAAATGATAATGTACTTTAGTGATGAAAACATTAATATTGAAGAAACATACTTTCTGCTTCAGAGAAGCCTTCTTGCAATTCAGGCTTTCATCCATCACTCGTGTCAAAAAGGCGTAATGGATATTGAATACTTTCTCCAGAATCCGTTGTTTTGTGTAGAAATCTTATGCAGAAGTTCAGGGTCTGTCGAGATTCTGAAATTGTTTACCAACATAGAGACGTATGGCTGCCCACAATACTTTGGTGAGACACAAAATAATTCTTTTCTTTATAATTGGAACTTTATCCGTCATTTGTTGGAAGGTGAAGGAAGCTTAAACATCTCAAATTATTGATTTATCTATATTTTATTCCAGAGCCCATGAAATTCATTTAAATCGATTGCTCCGCTATAAATTTAATGACTCTTATGAAATGTAAAAGTTATTCTACTGCTAGAGCCGAATAAAGATTTATCTTATACAGAATTTTGCAAAAAAAGCGAGCTGGAAGATGCAGAAATATATTCACATTTTTTTTTATCTCATAAAAATTGACAACCTACAGTTCGATGCACAATTTCAAAACTAGATGCTCATTTAAGGAGACGATGGACACTTTTAACCATTTTTGAGAATTATTCACTCAGCGTATGAAATATTTTATACATATGTATTAAAATATAAATTAGTTAAATATTTTCAAAAATATCTTTTTAAAAATAAATATAGTATTACATTTAAAAGATTTTGTAAATATAAAATTTTCAATTAAAAAAAATATTCTTGATGAAGGAACTTTTAAATTTTTAAAAAAATATGTCACATAAATTTATTTATTAAAGCTAGAACTTAATTTAGTAATTTCTTTTAAAATTTATTTTTCTAGAAGTATTGTTATACAGATGCAGTGAATTTTCTTAAGAATTTTTCGTTTTTCTAATCTAAAATAAAATTAAATTACCTAAAAAAAATTTAAAGCTAGAAATGTATACCTAGTTTTCGATTAATGTTTCATATTTCATTTTACAATTTTTCCTTAAAAAGACACTCTGGAACATTTCAAAATTTTAAAAATCTAATTAAATATCTTTTGGAGAAAAATTCATTAAAAATTTCTTTATTATTCTTGCTTGTTTATTCTTACTCGCTTTAAATATTCATTTCATTAGACAATGTCTTTTATAATGATATATTTTGTCGAATATAAAAGTATATTTATGACGAAGCAATAAAAAGATAATTTTCTATTTTCGTCCTTTTTCTTCTTATTTCAAAATCCTCTATACTTTTAACATAATGGAATGTTTGCACAGTTTCAATACATAAAGCACACATTGAATGCTCGAGGCAACAGAGAGTCAGCGTACAACACAGTAGGCTACACAAAAAATGATAGCACAGTTGACCAAGAATTTATTGGAAAGTAGTTTCTCGTAACAAGATTTACTGAAGGCGGAGGTGGCATTTGTCTGCTATAACCAAATATATGTCAAGTTATTTTAAACTCAAAATGGCAGAAAAATGTTTAAAAGTCTCTAAACGATAGAATAACCGAAACTGGTCTAAACATGCTTAAGCACACTCTATATAGTTTTCCAACTTAAAATGAATTTGTTATTTGTTTAAAATTTTAAGCATAAATTTGCTTTCTAAAACAAGTCTCTTAACTACAAAAGAAACTAATTAAAACAAAAATTATCTTATTGAAAAAAATCGCATTTTTTTCTTATTAGTACGCTAAAATGTATAGAAAGAGTTTTTAAAATCAGAGGTCAGGAAATTAAATTAAAAGTCATAAAAGCATGAGACGCTGGGAACAATGCAATAAGAAAATATGGACAAAATACACATGGGAAGAAAGAACATTCTCAATCTTTACTAGAAATGAAAAATAAATTACGAATGGAATTATAATTATAGTTTATTTTGAGTTAGTGACTCAGGTATTTACAGTTTTTTTTTTATCTCCAGAATTTTAAAAAAAAACACCTTTTGCATTTTAGTATATTAATAACAACTGATTTTTTAAAAAAAATTTTCTTATCATTTAATGCATGTTCCAAGTTTACTCCAGCTATAAATCAAAACTATACGAACGAGACAAAGGCTATGTTTGTATTATATATGCCACAACATTATATATATTCTATATGAATTTTTTAGTTTAACTCGTAACTGGAGACATGAATTACCTCACTCTGCCAGAGACATGGAGTTAAAATGATTTCATTGTTATTTTTCTTTTTGTCTTTCGTAAACTCCACTGGAATTTTTTTAAGCACAATGCTTTCTGCAAGTCATGCAGTCAACAAAAATATTAAAAATTTTAAATGTTATAATATTAAATGGTGGAATGATGTTAAAAGTAAAACCTAAAAATTCATTTAATGAGTATTTACTTCTTTTAGATATGCCGGAATTCCACTAAAGTTAATAAGTGTTAGAATTTAACAAACCAAAATAAAGAATGTAATATTTTAAAATATTATTTTAAAGATATTTGTTAATTCGTTTTGCATTATTCAAATTAAGCAGTTTCGAAGGTATGGAATCAATGACTCCATAAGTAAGAACAAAAACTTTGAAAAGTAATAACTCTATTATACGGGCATGTTCATTTCTAGACTTCTGCAAACATATTGCTGAAAAAACAACTTGAACGCAACACGAAGACAAATCACAAACGTTGAAATTAGAAATTGCTATCATCAAATAAGGGGAAAAAATGCCGTAGTATTGCTACCAGATTATCTTTAAGCTCTGTACATACTTCGTCCAAGCACAGGTCTCATCTCAAGGGAAGTAGAATATTTTCGAAGGACTTCTTGCCAGAGCTATTGATCCAATACAAAGCCCCTGCTGCATATTGAAGTTCTTCCAATTCCGTAAACGCGGTTTCTGTGGATCGTGCCGTTTTCATTCACACTTAAGGAAAATAAATGAATCGCTTTAGGAGCTTTATTTCCCATTCACCAACGATATCGAAACAAATGACTTTTACATTGTATAAAATGGAATTTTGCTTTCCCTGTAAAATATAGCACCGCAAGATTTTCGACTCGGGTTAGCACGCATGGTTCAATCACTGTGTATATTAAAAAATGAATTTTCTTTGCATGAATTTGATTACAATAAAAGAAATCGCCGGAAAATCAATGAAATGTTTCTAGGGTTCTTGAAGGAATTTTTTTCATTGCCAGATTTATAAACACTATTTACAACTTTGTAAATAAGGTATTAATTACAAATTCCTTACGGCACAATTTTATTATATCCATTGTTAGTTAAAAAGAAGAAAAATGGTAAATTGGAACTTTTGCTGATCAAAGCAAGAGATTGGAATTTTTTCTGAGCAAAAGGCGTTGAATAAAAAAATATATCCTTCTTAAAATGGAATAAACTCACTGCATCACATTTCTAAGTTGAATTAAGTTGACTCTCACCTGAAAGAAAAAAAAAATTAACCTCTGTGCCAATTTACTTCATATATAATTCCGGATTGGGAGATTTGATTAGATACATCCTTGAATTTCCTTAAACATATCCGATTGGATAAAAATTTGAAGATCGAAGTGCTGAGAGATTTTTTTTTGAAATCTTTGGAGTGACTGGTACGATGAAGAGCATCTTTAACATTAAGCTAGCATCAATAACAAGCAAATTGGTTTACATATGAATCAAAAGTCTTTTTTCATCATTTCGATTTAATTTGTTCCGTGAAATATATAAGGTATATTTAGCACATTGAAGAGATTACAGCCGAAAGCAGGATACCACATTCTTTATAAACACTTATTTTCTGGACTGTTTATATTTTACGATTTTCTAAATTCAATATTTCGTATAACATATAAAATTATTACAAAAAACGTGCATAAGGTGTGTTTCAAGAAGTAACAAATAAGTCAATTTGTAGCTTAATATTTATATTTGAATGACTGATAAAATAAACCGCAGCTGACAAGGACTATTTCAGCTTCTTTGATTTCGTCTCTTATCTGGTTTCTCATTATAGAGTTTCAAAGAAATTCAGTCCAAAAATGTATAATCACAAGAAAAATGAATCGATTCATAAAATTAATTTCGAACTTGCC
>JAPMOQ010050464.1:547682-619195 GCA_026543055.1 Argiope trifasciata
TATTCAATGAAATAACTTTTGCTCGCATTGTGGAAGATAATTTGATAATAGGAAATCCTTTGTCATCCTTTATCTTTTCCTTATCCCGTATCATTTAATAAATGATCTGCGTTATGTTCTCTATTGTCTAATTAGATGGCATTTTCTATTCTTGAAATCTGTTTTTATATTGATTCAATTAAGAATTCACAGGGCACTTAAAATATCCATTGACAACCAGTCATTTTTGTTTTGAATTATAAAATTTATTTGATTATTGAAAGGATAATTAAATTATATTATTTAATTATCATTGCAATAAACACACTCGGACACTTCATTTGAGAAGTTAAAACGTTTTTCATGACAAAAGGTGTATTTTGAAGATCCACACATAGCTAGGAATTGCTTGAGAAATAAATTTTAGTTCAGGAACGAAATGTCCTCTTTCATTTTAGTGTTTCAGTTTAAATAAAGAAATAATTGTCCGATATTTCAACTTAAAATATTTAATTTTTAATACACATATTTATATTTCGTTTGCGAAAAGAATTCTACTTCACGAAATTTGAAGAAATCAAATTACTTACATTTTTGGAGACAAGTAAAAAACTTCAGATTCAATAGTTACTTCTGGAAAAAGACGCTGTATCCAGGTGGTAATGATTTGGTTTCATTATAACCTTTCTTAAATTTCAGCATTTGTATTTAAAAAATGTAGTTTTTTTGTACCTGAGTTACGAAAAGAATTATCTATTAATAGCTTATAAAAATCATTTAGTTCATTTGATATTCAAATTGAAAAATGTAAAAAAATTTAAGACAATAAGAGGATTTTATACATTATAATAATTTATGCAAAAGTATATTTTACTATAGAATATATAGAGAAAGGTTTCAATTAAGAACAACGCCGTGTATATCAATTAGTATTTTTCTAAATAAATAGGAATCCCCTCATAAAACTGTGCAGTACTTTCTACACCACAGAGGTGAATGTTATCGTTCGAATGTAACAAAAATAAAAAATAAAAAATCATTAGGTCAAATACGTTTTTGATTTATTATCTGTAAAAACTCGACTGGATCTCTGAAAACCATAAATTGCATTACAAAACCATTCACTCTAACAAAATTTTAGAGAAGTGAAAACGGAAAGAACTTTTTTTGGTGAGTATGTAGTACCAAACGATTTCGCATCTTCTCTCTGAAAGGTTTTATATCAGATTTTCTTGTTCTAAGCTACATCTTCTTATTTTTACCTAGAGAAAAAAAACAGCTTTTTTTTGCTGAATAATTGATTGTTTTTGGTAAGTTTATGCTATATTTTCAATAATAAATCTTTCTCCTTCCGTTTTTTTTTTAATTTTAAAGAGAAATTAAAAAATCTAGATAACTTTGGAGGCTTAAAAATTATCTTAACACTTTCTTGTGCTTACATTTCTTTCAAGTTTTTATCCATATTATATATATATATATATATATATATATGAATTTTTCTGAATAATTGATTATTGCGAGTAATTTCGTGCTATAGGTTTAATGGCAACTCTTTTTTCTTAAATCATTTAATTTTAAAGAGAAAATAATAAAACGCCTCGGTAATTTTGTACACTTAGAAACTATCTTAACATGTTCTTGTGTTAAACTACATTGTCTTCGTATTTTTAACTAGAGAAATAACATTATTTTTTGTTAAATGTTTGATTTTTTGAAAAATTTTTGGGATATATTTTCAACGGTAACTCTTTTTATCTCCCAGTTTTTTTAACTTTATATAAAGTTTTGAGAATCTCCATAATTTTGCACTCTTAAAATTTTTTTTAGCTAAATAAAAGTCGATTTTAGTTCAGGAAAACATAAAATTCAGAAAGTGTGCATAAAAATATTTCTAGAAATTTCCCTTTACAAAATTATTGTAGTTTTGTTCCAAATAAATTTACATTGGGTAATAAGATAAAACAATAGAAATAAATGAAATAAAAATATCCCTGAATATTTTGAATTTTTAAAAAAAATTATATATATTTTACTTTTTTAAAAATAATATATTTCGTTTTAAAATTCATTATTCATTACATTCGTTTTTAAAGAAATTTGACTAATGGATAAATTAACACAATAGCATAAAACATTTCATAACCATGATTGAATATTTCCCAAAGTTGTCTAATAGAGTCCACTGACCAAGTAATAATGGTTTCCTGTTAATCAGAAATGGAAATGAAACCGTATATCAAGAAATTTCATAGAATATTATGAACTCCCTTTTCGCCATTTAAATTTCTAGATTCTCATACATTTAGATTTATCAGGTTATAAAATGAAAATAACCCACGCCACGATTTGAGTCAAACATCCTCTTGTTAACCCTTAACAGGGGGCGTGCGGTTTGTGAAACCTCTAGCGATGGACTTTTGGTCACTCAATCTATTTTTAGTTCAATTGGATTGACCTATAGCTTCCTGTTTTATGACTTTCAATACACGTGCACTTTTTCAATCGGTTTCAGCGGATGCTTTTTAAAATAATTCTGCTATTTCTTTTAGTGCCGTCTCTTAGATCGCACAAAGTTAGTGCAATCTCAGAGGCGGTTAAGTTATTGTGCTCCCCAGTGATAAACAAGGCTTAGCAGATAGCGCTAAAACTTAGAGCTTGAAATACATCCAATTTACTGATCTCATTGTGGATCAGTGCTCCAAAAATTTTAAAATTAAGCAGAAAGTAATTTTAGTGATAAGAATAATTCTACAGAAGAGTTTTTCGATGAAAGTTCGCATTCAACTGATTTTGATATGTATGTTCAAACATAATAAATTTTTCCAGTAAAATTGAATTCTGACAAATTAATAAAGTATATTAATATACCAAGATAAATATATATAGAATTTAGAGGTTGATTTGTATACTAGTTCTTAACTTATATGTTTAAAATGCCCTAGAAAACCGTGCTGTGAAAGTCACACAAGCCGATAAAAAAAGGGTCAATTTTGCCCATTGTCAATTTTTTATATTTTTTATATTATTGTTGAATTTCCTATAATATTTTTTCTATATACCTTTGTACACAGGAAAAATAAATATGATTTAAAAGTAACATTATTTTTCAAGAATTTTGCTGGTTATAATATGACATTGGAGTACAAAATCTAAGTTCTAGCTCAATAACTTTTTTCAATGATAACTTATTTAGAAATGAGTCATACGTTAGAGAAATGAGAGAAAATGTCATTCCAAGAGAAATGAGTCATACTTTAACTTAATAACATTAAAAAAATAATATAAATAAAAGAGCATCAAACACGTATATTATGAAATTTCATAGATCACTATGAGCACCTTTTCACCACATAAATTTCAAAATTCTATATTTAGTTTCAAAACGATAGTTTTTGCCAGTTTATAAAACTTACGTAATCTACGTCACGATTTTGGTCAAGCGTCGTCTTCTTAAACCATAAATTTTTTTTGTCTATTCTCAAAAATTCAGGCCTGCTTAACGATGTAAATATAAATTCTCTAAACTAGTCACTCAACTTTAAGGAAAATAAAATAATGTAAATACTATAGTGTGGGTAAAAAGTCCATAAAGACTTTAAAAATTTATGCATATGTATCTATTATATGTTTAGCATGCATAAGCCATGATTTTTTTAAGATAAGAAAATAATAATAATAATTAAAAAATAGCCGATAGGTGGCGTTTCAAGCATAAGTGAAAGAAAAGACAAGCCAATAACAAAAATGTCACCAAATTATTTATTATAGTTATATGCTTTCCACATGTCCATCACCACAGGTGATAATACATTGCAGACGTGTTACAAATCCAACAACAGCACAGCGCTGCTGCATGTCCAGCTGTATATAAAACAACTCTTGGCGTATTGCATCTTTCAATTCTGACAGATTGCATGAATGGGTTTAACATACTTAGGATTTTAAATTTCCCAATAGCCAAAACTCTGCCGTTGTCATATCGGGAAATCGAGAACATAAAAACTGGGCTTCTGCCAGCTTGTACTGTAGTCCCTGTAGCGAATACTGACGCTAGTGTTTCAATTTCGGCTGAGAAGCTCACCAAATGTGCCTGCCTTAGACTTGGTCTTCCGGTCGTTACACTATCCTGTAATGATTCAGTTTCCTCAAATCGCGCATACAGATTTTAGGAGGCATGGCTACTATTAAAGACTCTTTTCCAGTTTCCATATTTTTCTGAAATCTGAATTTACACAGATCAATAGTCGCTGATTCCTGGTCCATGTAAAACAGCTTCAACAATAAAGATTTACCTTTTCCCACTCTGTCCCTTTTTTCACTGATACGGTAGGCAATGGAGAACTAGCACAGCCTAGTTTGTTCGTAGCTGCACCATCTGCGCCATATATATTATATATATTCCATCACCAATCAATTCTGAATATGAAAAACCGTTCTTTATATATTCGTTACTTTTTCGGGCTTTATGAATTTTTAAAGTTTTTACGGACGTTTCGCCCACCATGTTTGTAAAGGAGAAAATAAACTTAAATCTGTGAATTATCGATTTACTTGTAAGTAAATTAAACTATATATATTTTTGAATTATTCAGCTAAGCAACTTTGGAAGAAGCTGATAAGAGTGTATTCAAACATATTACATTAAAGATGAGACATTTTGAAATAAATCTAAAGGAATTTAAAGCAGGTGCAGAATAAGTGATGAAGAGCAATTGATTCATTTCCCGATTCCCGGAAAGCTCCAACTCTTTCTAGTCGGAAAAAAAAAGCTGTGAAATTTAATCGTCAACGAATATTTGACTATAGATTGGCTTTATGAAAAGAAAATTAAATACGGGAAATTGATGAGATAAATTTCCAAGAACAAGCGGTCGATAAAATTGATTGAGCGGGAAAGAAGACGGAAGTTATGAGAAGTCCTCATAAATACCTATAAATAGATTAGAATTTTTCTCGCTTGCCATTGTTCAGATTCCAGGAACGGATCGATTTCAGTTATTTGAATTGTTTGCTTGCTTTATTTCATGGCACTATGGATTTAAACAGAAAAAAATAAATATTTCTGTTAAGAAAAATCAACTGATTTCGAAATGAAATTCGAGGACTAGGATTTGTAACTTTTATTCGGAAATTAGATTTATTTCTTTAGTCCTAGCCTTATAAAGTAAATGTGTACTTTTGGGGCTTTTGCAGGAATTAGAGTATAAGACTAAATCTTTTTGCGAACGGTGTAAAATAATACTTAAAAAGTTTCTCTCTTTGCCTCTTTCTTCTGTGAATTATGTTTTTCTTTCTTTTGTGAAATAAATCAGGATAAAATTTATGCTCTTGATTAAAGGAAAAATATTTAAAAAAATCTTGTTATAAACACATAAAATAATGTTTTAAAGTATGATAGAAATACCTATCATCTTGCAAATTTAATATTGCAAAACTCAGTACAAAATCTTCAATGTCTCTCTGCTCTAAATTTCTTCACTCCTTATCGATTTTATTAGCAAAAAAAAAAAAAAAAAAAAAAAAAAAATCTCAGATTAGTTATGATAAATATTCAAGAAATCGAATGTTTCTCCTCACAGCTACTTTCTGTATTATTTAATTGTCTGAAAAGAGTTGCCTGCAGCAACCCGTTTACAGTACACCTATTTTACGTACAATTTTTTATTCACTAAATGTAATGATGGAAATTTCCATCATCATGCACAGAAGGGTAAAACTTTTCAGCATATCGTCTAGTAACAGTATTATGCCCCTCCAGCATTAACGTCACAAGTTCTAATATTTTTATTCTCAGGGTTTCGCATCTTATCATTTTGAGTTTTGTAGTGTAGAAAAGAAAACCAAGTGTGCAATTCGGATGCTTTTTTTGAAGAATGGTTGCCAAAGACGCAGAGCAGTTTTGGTAAAAAGATAACACTCCAAATTTCATGGAAGTTTATAAATTTTTGAATTAGTGTATAAACATGCTTGCAAAGGCATCGATCGGCAGGTGATTTGAGGGCTGTGGTGGCTTGGTAGTAAGGCAGTTTCTGAACATAAGAATTTCTCTTTCGAGGTCAAATTCTTCAGACGAACCTTCGGGATCTGATGCATGCTAATTCTGACGGGCCGAGTATCTTCCCTCTGGTGTGGTGTGGGAGCTTGGAGAGGTGGTGCCAGCTCAAGCATAATCCTTGTCATCTGACCGTGGTTCAAAATCACCAGGTCCGTCCCAAAAAAGCCCCAGTGTTGCTTTAAAACGGGAAAAAGTCAATAAAACTAAAAACTACTCTAGATGGTCAGACTAATTAGATCAAAATAGTATTCAGATGTGCAATTCAGATCTACACACTGTCAACCAAATTGCATTTAATCTACACACTGTCAACCAAATTGCATTTATCTCAATATATTTACAAATATCGTGTGGATTTTTAGTTAAAAGACAAACAAAAAAACTTCACCAGAGGGAATTTTTTTCAAAATGTTATAAAAATCTGCAGATTTCATGTTAATACCACGTACCAAATTTCATCCTCTTAGTTAAATGGGTTGAGTTATCATGTTTACAGACAATTATCTTGCCAAAAAAGTATTTTTCAGTCTCAAAGAGGTCTGTAAGGTGGAGATAAGTCAAAATAGAGAAACTGAAATGTTTGACTTACTCTTTATATACTTCATAGTGTTACAAGCTTTTCCTTATGAACGTATTTGGGACAGACAGACAGACAGACAGACAGACAGACAGATAGACAGACAGACAGACAGACAGATAGACAGATAGACAGATAGATAGATAGATAGATAGATAGATAGATAGATAGATAGATAGATAGATAGATAGATAGATAGATAGATAGATAGATAGATCTGTCGAAATCGGTTGAAAAAGTGGACGCATATTGAAGGGCACAAAACAGGAAACTGCAGGGTCAATCCATTCAATTGAGCTAAAAATATATTAGGGGTGACCGATAGCTCATCGCTTGTGGTCTGCCAGATCGCTCGTCCCCAGTTGTGGGTTAAGGTATTTTTCTAATTAGAATAAGATATCTATTTCTAAAGGGTTAGAAATTAAGCATTTTGCAGCTATAAGAATGAACATAGTATATATATCTTTTTCAACCATAGTTAATAGTTTCATACAAACAAATTCATATTTTTGCTTCTAAAAATTGTGAATTTACTTCACTTAAAGAAAGCGAATCATCGCTTACAACATATGTATAATGCACAAAAATATGTACTTTTTATCTTTTCGTTAAGAAGTGAGAGAAATTATTTTAAATCAGAAAGGAAACTTCTAAGGCATCCTTATCTATTTTGCTTGGCTAATCAATAAATTTTTTCAATTAGAAATTGTTTGCATGGAATGTCATTCGCATTTTCCCTTTTACGTGTTAAAAATTAGCTATCACAACAACAACAACCAAAAAACTTTATATGCAAATTTTGTTGATTAATAAAGAAATATCAATCTTTATTTCGGAAGCATTAATAACTCTATAAATGACAAGAGTATTGATAATTAGTCAGTCTTCAAAACTTATTTCAGAGCTACGGTGGCTTGGCATTAAGGTATTAATTTTGGATCCGGAGGGTTTGGATTTTATCAAAGAGTCGTCATACAAACTGATCAGGTGCAAGATAAATCCGTTGGGATCAAACATCTCCCAATGGGAAGTCTTGGAACTTTGGAGTGGGGGTCAACGGCGCAGGTATCGCCCTTGTCATCTGGCCACTGTTCACAATTACGAAGTTGGACCCAAAATAGCCCTAGAATTGCTTTAAAACGGGACGTTGATATAAATAATTCAAAGAGTATCGCGTGATAAATGATTAAAAAGTTGCATTAGCATGCTTAACAAGGGCTTTTTGTAAAAAGCATTTAGAAATCCCTTTTGCATGATGTAGATAATCGAGGTTCCCCTTTGGAAATACTTGTACTTATATTAAAATTAATCTTCTGGGTAAATGAATTTGCGAATTATTTTAAGGATTTACAGATAGAAATATATTAATAAATATTTTTGAAGCAAAATTCGGTTAAAAATACTGCATTTTCGTATAAAAAATAAACCTCTCGGTTTTCTTAGATTTCTAGACTTAAGTACAGGTTTTGGGTTGAATATTCAAATTTTCAAATCTTACTTAAATTGAAAATTCAAGTAACTATCAAAGCATTTTTGAATTATGTTTTTAAGAAACCTATGAAACTTGCGATACCATAGAAATGTGAATAAGTTTTCTATTATACGAGTCAATTAACTTATTGAATAACACTAGCTTAAATATTTGCAGTTAAATATTTGGAAATTCGAATGCATTTTAAATCGGATTTCCATTTACGGATAACAAAATCAATAACTTTTTCAAAAGACATGTTGTTTTGAATTCCATTCAGATTTCTGTTTCGGAGATTATTTGGAATCATTTATTCTTAATTGTTAATGAATGAAGGCGCCTAGTAAATAAAATAAATATTTCTTCTTTGAATTTAGTAAAGGTAATAGAAATGCAAGAATATTATTAAAGTATAAAGTTTTCAATAAAGAGTTAAGATTTCTCAAGAACTCTCAGAGCTATGTTTACTATATTTTAAAAGTAATATAAGTTATATCATTGATTCTCCGACTCGCCTAAATGCCCACGAATAATAAATACTACCGGACCAACGCAGCAACAACACAGGCGGAAAATGTGGTTGAGCTCTAAGAACCATCACAGGCCAAGGTACAACTCTTCCCTTAAGGCAGTAGGTCCCGTCATAGACAGGAGGAGCCAGACTATCCATCTTTTGGTGTACCCTCCAGGGTGACGAGATCCAACCTCCTTGTTGGAAGCATCTCATTCTCATTTCGTGATCCCCCCTCGGGATTGTTAAAGGTAACCTAGGTTTGTTTTAGCTGGTATTTAACATGTGATGTACATGCATGTGGAGTTGTGAAACCGAACAAAAAGGTAACAAAAAAGTAAAATAAAAAGTAAAACAGCATACAGGGCAAAATATTTTGGTATTTTTTTTTCAAAACCTCAGTTTTTTTTTTTTTTTTTTACTAATGAATTTTTTTCTAAATAAAAATTTAATATTCAACATACAAGGAGTGTTCAAATAAAAAAAAATACGAAACGACACTGAGTATGAATGAAGACTTAAGTTGAAGTATACATCATAGGCTTGGGCACAAGGATCCTATTCATTAAAGAGCCGAAGGATTCCTTGTCCACATAATTCCAGTGGTCTTGACGAGAGCCAGTCCTTCACAGCATCCTTGCGTCGTTCGAAAGGAAGCTATTCTCTTTCAGAGGCTTTTTCATAACATTTAACTGCAATGTGACACTCCGAAGACTACGAAAGTCCATCAAGAAAAAAGACCGGGGGTACACGCGGGAGTGTGGTTTTGCTCCATGATAACGCGCTTCCACACGTATCCAGGGTCACACGAGTATAACTAACCAAGATGGAATGGGAACAGCTTGCCCATCCGCCCTATAGCCAGAGCATGTCGCCCTGAGATTTTCATTTGTTTGGTCCCCTGATAAAACACCTGACAGGGAAGCGCTTCAACTGAAGGACGCTATGAAGGACTGGGTCTCGTCAAGGTCACAGGAATTATGGGAACAAGGAATTCTTCGGTTCGTTAATAAATAGGATCGTTGTATTAGTTATGGTGTATACGTTAAACTAAGTCTTTATTTATACGCACAGTGTGGTTTCGTACCTTTACATTTGAATGCCTCTTGTATTTTAGCAGAAATTTTATTTTAAAAATTCATTTTTTAAAATTTATTTTTTTCTAATTATAATTTAATATTCAAAATATTTAGAGTCGTTCATAACGGAATAATATATTTAATTAAAAGTTTATGGCTTAATCCCACCTTTTTTTTACCTGTTGATTATGCAAAAGAATGTAATTCATATATTTATTCATTTCTCAAAATAATCTTAGAGTTAGTTATTCAGAGTTCCATTCATACTAATTATGAGTCAAATAACAATGACATCTTCCGACAATCAAAGAACAATTCCAAACAATAGAGAATTCCTGCGAAGTACTTCAGAGCAGTTTCTTCCTACTTGAGAGGATTCGACTATCATTCCTGAAAGAGCTGCATAAACTATATTCAAAGGCAGGCTGAGTAATATCATCTTTTATCTATCTTCAAATACGAGTGTTGAAACGAACTTTTGTTTTGATCATTTGCGCAAAAGTCGAATCGTATTCACAACAATTTTTCAATCTCTGAATTTACTGTCAGCCTGTAAATTTTTTTACCAAGAACTGAACGATTTATGGAATTTTAAAAACGTCGTATTATTCGTAGAAAAATAGTAGTTTTATTTCAAGAAAAGAATTTTAGAAATAAAAAAAATCCTCTTGACTTTGATCTTAAGAAACCAATTGAATAGTAGGGTAAGAACATATTGACGTTCTGAGAAGCAATTCTTCTTCTTCTGAAGTCACAACTTCCTGTTCAAAGGAAATCCACAGGAAACTTGAAATTCCACTTGAAATGAGAACAGTATTCGAATCAAAAGTAGTCAGATTGAACGAGAAATTTTAAGAAGAAAATTTGATAAAAAATGCCATAGATACGAGATTTTTATATTTGATATATTTCTAGAAAACCGAAAGGAGAGATAGATAACAAAGAAATAGATTTTCTTCTCCAACTGATAGCCTTTGGAAATACCTACAGCCTTATTATTAAATAAGAATGAATTATATGGGTTTTTAATGCTGTCGGTATTTTTTTATTAAGAGATTTGTTACCATTTTTATTGTAATAAAAATGTTCTTGCTTAGTTTCTCAAAACCTGATTTTGAAAAATGTTCTAAAAATATATGAATAACCACAATTCAATGATCCCTGACTTTCCTAGTCATCAGGGGTGATTCCAAATGACCGCATACGCAGGAAGATGAATATATAACGACCAATATCAGTAGCTTCCATCCCATTTCGCATGAGGAACTGGAGTAGTGATAGTTTGATACCGAACCGCGGTGTCCTGGTTATAAGGCTTCGAAACTGGATGGTTTCAGGTTCAAGACCCGATTCCACCGAAGAAATGTTGTGCAAGCGGATCTGATGCACGTTGAATCGGTCTGCGTCAAATGCCCTCCTGCTGGTGTGGTGCAGAGATCAGGTGTCATCCTCGTCATCTGTCCGTGGTTTAAAATTACGAGGTCAGTATCAAAATGGTCCTAGTTTTGCTTTAAAACGGAATGTTGGTATAACTAAACTAAGCTAATGCCACATCACTGCTATATCCACTAGAAAAGCGAGAAAACATGATAAACGCTTCTTTTGCAGTTTGCAATATAAACACATTCCATTTCGAGTATTTCCAAAGATATATTTTAAAAATTCAGAATTCCTCATTCATATTGAAGTTTTCCTTCCTTTGTTAACTAGCATTCATAAAATAATTTAATAATTATATTTCTAAAATTAATAAAACATAAAAAAATTAAAAGTCCAAATTAATAATTATAATCCAAAAATTTGAGGACTTAAAAAATAAAATTAATACGTTCAGGTTAAAAGAAAATGAATTTCATACTAATGTGTGGTATCCGAGATACAAATGGTATTATCCTGCAATTTCTATAAAAGTAAGAGATGTTAAAAGGTTTTTCTTTTACATATACCATTTCACTTCGTATAATAACTAATAACGTTTTAGAAATTTTCGTATCATGTGTCAAATTTTCAATGTAAATAAGAAGAGAAAAAGAATTCAATGACGGTACCTTATTCTTTTAGATGGTGCCTGAGAGTGTAACTAAATCTATCCTCCATGTTTGCAAAAAAAGAAAACGTGTAATACATTATAAAGTATAAAAACAGGCACCATTATCAGTATACAGAAGAAAACAAAATATCTTAGCAGCCTATAGGATAAAAAAATTGATTAGGATGAAATAAGAAATAGATGAAATCTGATCACTAATGAATGCCTCAAAAATAATTCGCCAACGACATTATCAAATTTTTTATGTCTCATACATTTTCTAGAAAAAATGGAATTATTCTTTGTACAGAGATTACTGTATTTCATAACTTCTAATTTATCTAAGGAAAGAGATAAAATATTTGCAGTAAATTATAATGGAATTCACGCTTTTCCTTCATTGATAAAAATCGCAAAGAATTAAAGTAAAACTGGAATACCATTAGCTTCAGTCTTTTAAATTAGCAATTAATTTTAATTAAAAAAATTTTAAGCTGAAGTATTTTGCCAAAAAGCGAAGAAATATTCTTTTCCCCCTCGAAATAAAAAAAGATAAAAATCTATCTCTTCCATACTTCTGTCTCCAATTTCTTTCCAATTGTAGGTATGAGAATGAAAGTCTGAAGAAAGATACTGCAACTAATGACAGAGTTCAAGCTAGGAATTACATGCTTAGAATGAGAAGTTAATACAAAAGTAATCGAAGTTAATGGATGAAAATCGCCTTTCGAGTCCTAACTTTTAAAGGACTTCACCCACCAAGAAGCTTTTTATGTTGCTCGCTAATAATAAACCGTTCGTCTATTTTGAGTTAACATTTTACCTCCAATATTAAAGGAATTACGTTAAAATAAAATTCCTTTTTCCATCTTACTTCAGATGAATGAATCAATTATAAACTAGTTTAAAGAGGCGTTTACAACCCTTAAAAGATCTTGGAATCGTGGTGACCTGGTGGTAGGATCTCGACTACCGATCCCGAAGGTATCAGATTCGAGATCCGATTCCATCAAAGAACCGTCGTGTAAGTGGGTCTGGTTCACATTAAATCCGTGGGGCGAAACGTCCCACTGATGTGGTATGGAAGCTTGGAGAGCGAGTGCCAGCTCGTCATCTGACATTTGTTTAAAATTACGAGGTCAGTCCCAAAATAGCACAAGGGTTACTTTTAAAAGGACGTTTTAATAACTAAACTAATCTTACAATACAATATAAATTTCTCGAATTTTCATGCAATCTCTATTTTTTGTGAGTGGCATTTGGTCAGTATAAATTCGCTAACATCCACGCGTGAAAAACACTGTATTTTTATTATCTTTGGAATAATTCATTTCCTTACAAGCGAGCTTGCTGGATATACTTTCAAAATTTATTTCCTTTTGATTCTTTTATTCCATATGGGCTTTTTGAAGTATGTAACAAATTCGCTTTTGTGTTATATACAGAATGACCACTGTAATCATGTAGGCCAAATTTAAAGTTGTGGAAGTTTCAAACCATTCGAGATGAGAGGGTATTTCGCAGTATAAAAGTGATTTAGATACGAAAAAATAATTAAATGGTTTTTTTTGGTTGAGTTAATGTATACCCAATATTAGGAAATCTAAATTTTCATGAAATCAGTATGCCGATTGGCCCTATTGCCATATTAATATTTCAATTTTAGCATAATAATATTAAACACGTTCACTGCCACTGCCCTCGTTTAACATCAGGACCATCTATCTAACTAAATGACCCCTTCTTTGCTATCTTTTAACTGTAATAGGGAAGGTGTCATCTAATTACATAGACGGTTTGGTCCTAGAAAAGAGCGCAATCTACGAGATATCTCGTAGTTGGCAGTCAATGGGTTAAACAAGTAAGGATTCAGTATTTAAATGAAACAGTGACTTTGAACATCATTATCTTCTATATAAATAGAAACGATGTTTGTCTGTATGTCTGTCTTTTATGCCATCCCAAGCCGTTCATCCGATTGCGATGAAACTTGGTCAGCTAATTGCTTACAACTAAGGGATGATTATAGGGATAGTATAATTTAATAAAAATTTTTTAAAAATTGAATCTCATCCGCATCTATTTACCAAGGATGTCTGCAAATAACTCGCTGAAATGGCAATAGATTCTGTAGAAATGCTAAATCCAAGTTAAAGGTTAATAAATATTTTGCAGTTATAGTACGCAAATGCTACGCAAGTCATTCTCAGAGGTAACAACTTTTATACAGATTATGCGAGAAAGTTTTGGAAAAACCAATCCTAGGATTTTTTTTTGCAGTAACCACCAAAAAATATTGTAATACAAATAATTTTGCACCATCTTAATTTTGAAAAATTATTATTTCAGCTATATTAACGATTTTATTGTAAAAATATGTTTTATCAACTTTAAAAGAAAATATTTTAATCATGTTTGCTAAAATCAAGTTTGAGGACTCTAAACGAATATTAAACGAGTCACGAGATACAATAAATAGTTTCTTTCATTACCATTTTGAAAGAACACCAAGTTTTATAAGTTTAAAAGAATAAACAAATCTAATATGTAAAAATTAATAATTGTTTGCTCGTATTTTATACAATGTCGTACCATTCATCCTATTTTGATAAAAAATTTACAGATTATTGATAGATTGTACTTAATATTATTTTTTTCGACGACAGCAACGCGTCGGGTAACAGCTAGTTGATTCATAAAACAAACTGAACATGCCTATTTTAGATGAATTAACAGTTCAACTTAGTAGTTTGAGGACTTTTTTAAAGGGTTCTATGCAAACTGAAACTACAGAGAGTGTTGGCATATTTTTAGAACGATTTTTTTAAAGAATTTTTTTCATGCAAGTTTTTTAGAGTAAAAATTCTTGGCATCAAATTGTTGTTTTAATGGAGAAATATCTTTCGCTACTTTTAAATTTACTTTATTCCTTCAAAATGTTGAATGTAAACAAGGTGTGGCTTCAAAGTTACATTTTTGCATTTTCTGAAAACAAATATTCTTATTCTATACTCAAAATATTTGAGAAATGTATATTATTAAAAAAAAATTACAGCAAAACAAGTAAAGTATTACTTTAGAAAAGTTACTTTATGCTGTTGATAAAAACCGTATGATTTTCAAATTCTTAAAAACAACCAATTTTCTGATTTTAATTTAAATAAGCATTTTATTTAATATATATATATATATTTATGATGCGAACACAATCTTGATTATATGGCGAGAAAATGTTTTCTTGTCAGTGATGCAATATTCATCTTCAGAAATAGGGAAAACTAAAAATTTTCCACTCCTATCTAGCTTGCTGAAAGATAGAAAATTAACTCGAATTGGTGCAGAGGAAACTTAAAATAAAATACTAACATGCATACAATGAAGAATGCATATAAACATAAAAGCACATAGCTAAATAAAGAACATTATACGCACAAAAAGTCGAAAAGTATTAGAAGCATAACATAATGTAGAAACAAGATATAGCATATAAATATAAAATAAAAAGAAGATAAAATAATATAATATTAAAAAAAAGAAACGAAGTCTGTAAAGCAATTTAAAGAAAGGGGGAAAATCGATACTTATTATCCAATTTAGAAAAAGGAATTAAAAAAAAAGTCGCGTACTACAGTTTGTTAATTCAGCGTTTTTAGAGAGGCTGAAGATGATGTTTGACCCCAGTGAAGTGCTTCTACTCAAAAAAAGATTAAGGAAGACAAAGCGGACTCTACTTGAAACAGTTTCTTTAGAAAAAAACTTGGTTGAGATTCTTAAAAAAATGGGCTGAAAATTTTCCGAACTTGTGCCATGAGAACCGTTGTAGTAGATAGCCTTACTAAAAGGAATCTGTTTAAAACTTCGATCGACTATAAAATATTTCCAAATAAATATGGATCTTCAATGAAATAAAAAGAAAAATATCCATTTTAAGAGAAATAGATATTTCATAGTTTTTTTATTTCATCCGGTTGGATGTTCTGCATTATTTGTGCAGATATTCAATGAATAAAAATCAAGTTATCGAAAAATAAATTCCATAGATGTTTGTAAAATGCTAAATTAAACATAAATAAATTACACCATTGTATGATTCTTGCTGACTTATTTTGATGGTTAGATGAAGAAGGTACATTATTAAATCAAATTATCTTTGAAAAACCACTTATCCATGATTATCCCAAAATTTCAGCAAGGTGCTTTTATCTCAAGAATGTAGTGTAGCTGGTGTTATTTAATTCCTGTATTTGCCTTTCTATTAAAAGTCAACTTTTCTATTAAAAAAATTACTTCAAGTCTCATTTCCCTATTCCCATGTTATGTCCTCGATCAATAGAAAATACTGCATTTTCTGAAATATCAATAGTTTCAGCTTTTAACCCTTTGCGGTGGTATGTTTACTCTCAGCCACCAAAGCATTTTTACCATTCTGATAATATATACGCCTTCAGTTACCACAACAAAGAAACATGCTAAACTTATATTTTATTCGTCGTATCATAGTCTCCATTTAGAATATATCAGTTTATATTTCCTATGAAAGAACAGAAAGATCTAAGGAACTTATTCAAGAACCAATACGATGTTTCTACCACTTCGTGACAATGAAACCGAACATTAATAGAGTTGAATCTGATTCGCAGTGAGAAATCAAGGGCTGAATTATTGACACCAAAAGAATTATTTTGGAGACACTTGTCGTCTAAAATCAGGATTACTCAAGGAAGACTGTTTGAAAGATACCACACAATGGCGAATTATACGCAATAATTTTTACAATAAAATATTGCATTAAAACATTATTGTCTTAACTAGATCGAAGTATACAAAAGAATGAATAAATTGGGTTTTTCCTTCATAATCTTGCATACTATGTATTACTACTCGATCAACGAAAATTAATTCCGATCAGCACGATACCTACATCCAAATTTAATACGAACGCAAAGGGTTAATCTTGGCATTTACACAAAGTTAGAAATAGATTAAGAAATGATGATTTAAATATACTGCTTTTAGTAAGAAACTTGTTAAATGTTACGTTTATCTGGCATTTATTTTTTTCTTACAGCATAAATGTAGAAAATTTTGCAATCTACTTGTTAATTCGGTCAATACCCTGAAGGAGATTAGAGAATTAGATCAGAAATTAGAGAATTCGCTATTTTTTTCCACAGTTTATTCCACAAGCTGCTGAAACATTATATAATATCGAAGCATTCATTCTCTTACCTGATTAATAATGGCAGTTAATAGCAAGCCAATATTTAAAAGATTGTTTGTTATATCTTTCACGTGCTAAATAATGGGATCGTAAGGTAAAGCTCTTAGATACTTAATTGATGTAATCAATATCCATTCCACAAGTAATGAAATATGGTTTTATTGATCATAAAATAACGCTCCTTCTTTAATTATTTACAACAGTCCACATTAACTTCACTTAGAATTCCATTACTTTTCGAAGATTTGATTTACCAAGTATCTCATCATGACCTATAACAGTTTCTTCTTTTTTGAAAAATTGAGCCTTGATAATGCAGTTTAAGAATCTTTGAAATATGAAATTTAATACGATGGAAATCTTTCGAATGGACATAATATAAAAGAAATATTGAATTTTATTAAAAGAAGGTTTGTATTAGTAAAAAGAGTTCTTTATTAAATAAAAAAAGTTTTTTGTTGACAGATAGGCATGCCCTTTCGGGTCCAAACATACATAATACATGTAATAAGATGAAAAGTCAGAATACTGGAAATAAAACATAATTAAGTTTAATGATTCTAAGCTTTGAAAGCTAATTGGACTTTACTAAATAATAAAGAATGCTTTCAAAGAACAACTGGCATTCTCATACATATTTAACATATTCGGTGCCACGGTTGTGATTCGGATCATTCATCTAATTAAATGGCTCCTTCTTTCACATTCCTTAACTCTAGTAGTGCAGAAGAATATCTAATTACTTAATTGGTGTAAACTAATTAAAGAGTAGTCGTGAATCACACTGCAGCAAATTCGTTAAAGATGAAATTGATCTACGATGGTTCGAGCGTGCCCTATGTCAGTATACACAAAGGATCTTTCTGGATATTTTTCCACCATCAAGAAACTACTTCAGCTTTTAAATTGAACTTAACAACTTCAAGAAGAATTAAATAAGATAGTAAGAGAATTTTAGGAAATATTTGATAAGATTACGGTTAACAAGGTTTCTTGAAATATTTCAATATTTCGACTTCGTGACGTGCTTTCATAATTCTAAAGAATTTTGCTGCTTAAGCACAAAATATTCATTCTGCGTTCTTAAAACAATATATAAACATATTGCAAAGTTAACAAATTCTGATTCTTCTTAATTTTCTTATAAGATTATCATATCGAATGAGATAGGATATTCAATTCTCAATAATGGCCTATTAATAACCAATTTCTCTATTATGAATTTTTTTTCATGGCGCTGTTAAAAGGAAATTCCTAATATCATATTCTGTGACTTAAAATTCAACTCTTTTATAATGATGATAATTGAATACTGTATAAAAATTTACATTTCTTAATATAATTTATACATAATTTTCCCATATTAAAGTTACACAAAGTAATCTTTATATGGATGCTATGTGATTCGTCTGTGTTTCACATTTGCTATCTAATTAGTTCGCACATATTATTTAATTGACATAATCTTTCTCTACTACTGATAAAAAATAGTAAAAATGGGATAATCTAATTATGGAGAATGTCCGAATCACAGGACGAATCAAATTGTTCCAGTGGATGTGTTAGATTAGTTTTAAAAAATATTCTTTTTAATTTATAATTCATTAAATGCGATTTAAAAAGGAAATCATGAATACATGCATATATTAGTGTCCTATTATTTAAAAAAAAATAAACAATATATTCTTGCAAATTAACCTCACTTTTTTGCGTTTCTCTTTTTTCATAGAATATTTATTTCATTCTCACATTAAGAAATAAAAAAAAATCATGTAAACATTTTATTAGTCGAATATTAACAAATTAAATGTCAAAAAATATAAATGTTAAATAATAAAGTTTAACTTTTAAATTGAAAAAAAATTGTTTGTTTGTTTCTAATTTCCTTATCTGCCATGGTATTTAAAAAAAAAGTTGACCCGAATCAATCGATCCATTCTGGAAATTTTTGATGCGTAAATCGCAATGTTTACTTCAAATCATCTCTGTTTGGCTCATCCTACAGATAGTAATTTTCGCAACAAATGCAGCGGGATTAGATCGTAATAAACAGGCGTGACTGATTAAATGGATCAAAATGACCGACCTACAGCAGAAAATCTATTACCCAACAAAGTAGTCTATTAATAGAATCCAAACTACAGGAAAAAGACTTACGGTGACTGTTTGGGTTACGAATGACAAATCTCTGAGAGAATGAAACATACCTGAAAGTGGCTCACGTTTTCTATATATTCCTGGATTCTAATTCATTCGATCGAAAAAAATTAAATATTGAATTATTAGATTAAATATTGAATTAATTGCTATTTTATTAATTTTTTCACTGAGGTAGGGATTTCTAGACTTATTGTTTGCAAATGCATTAATTATTCCCATAAAATTTATTCGAATCTTTGGGATTTGTTTTAAAAAAAGATACATTTTACGGTGTTATTTTAACCTTCTAAAAATATTAGAAGCATGTTTCTCACTTAATTTGGCTTGGGTTATTGAGTCAAATGAGCCTGTTTTGCAACTGAAGCACAAAAACGTCTCAGGTCTGTTTGTCCCAATTTCCCCCTACATTTTGTTGCTTTGATAGAATTAATAATTTCTTGATTGTTCTTTATGGAATTCCATCTGTGTATTTTGGGCCGAGATAGCCTGGTGGTGACATCTCGGCTTCAGAACCGGGGGATTTCAGGTGCGAGACCCGATTCTGCCTAAGAAATCAGCCTAAGAGGGTCTGGTGCACTATAAATCCGTCGAGTTCAAAAGTCTTCTTGCTGGGTAAACTTGGGGAGGGTGTGCCATTTCAGGCATTGTCCTTGTTATCTAACCGAGGCTCAAAGTTACAAAGTACGTGATCAAATAGTCCAAATGTTGCTTTGAAAAGAAACATTAATATAACTAAAACAAGCCATTTGTGTATTTGTACAAAACTGCAGCTATTGTGGTGTAAAAATTTAGAGATGATTCTGCAGTCTTGAGTGTCTTTTGACTACTTTTTAAAATAACCGCATCAATCCTTCTTGATGAGATGGTAAAAAGTTAAATTATATCACCCTTGATACTTTTTTCTTGAAAATATCGAGCTCCGTTTCCAAAAAGAGCTTTTTACACCAAGAACGTATAGAGAAAAATTTTAGAATGTTCTAATTGAAGTAATTACTCTAATTGCTTTGTAAATAAAATTTAGATCATTTGGTTTATTATACAAAACCCAGTCCACGGAGACCTGCGGTAAGGTCTCAGCATCGGAACCGGAAATTTTCTGGTTTGAGACCCGATTCCACCAAAGAAATGCAGTTTTATCTAGTCTGGTAAACGATAAATAAGTCTGAGATAAACGTCCTCACACCGGTTCGGTGTGGACGCTTGGGGGTGTGCCAACACAACCGTCGTCTTCGTTATTTGACCATATTTCCAAATTACGAGGTCTGTCCCAGAATATATCTAGTATTGCTTTAAAACCAGGAAGTTAGAATAAGTAAATTAAACAAAAGATAAATAAAGGAATTTTGTACCAATATTTCGGATAAGGAATCTGGAGATTCAAATGACGGTTAGAACCAAATTCTGTCCTTAAATGGAAGGTAAAAAGTCTTTCCTTACATAAAACAGTTATTTGAATAGTGAAAGTAGTCGTTCGTGTAATATTACTTATCCTCCATCTTTTCACAAAAAAAAATCCTATCGAAAGAAAATTTTCTGTGATGTTCCCCCCTTCAAATTTGACAAATAAAATTTCAAAGCAGAATTTTAAAAATGATATAAATACAAAACATAATCTTCTCAATTGACATCAAGAATGTTGTTTGTTTTCAGTTAGAGAGGGAAATTCCGCTACATAAGAGCTACTGAAATTTCAAATTTCCAGATTTTATGCTCAAACAATGAACATTTAATAAAAATTTACTAACGATTGCATGGTTTATAAACATTGTTGCTTGTAGTTCCAAATATCACTGAATCGTCCGAAATGAGTAATATTTTTGTACAAACTAAACGGCATTTGTAAATAAACATTGAATGAAGGACCTATATAAAATGGAATATACTCACTGAAATATCTTACAAAAAATTAATTTTTCATTCTAATTCTGTAGATTACTCAATTGTTTCCATTTTCCATTGTAATTCCACAGATTGCTCCATTTTCCATTGTAATTCCATAGATTGCTCCATTTCCCATTGTAGTTCCGTAGATTGTGCCATTTTCCATTGTAATTCCATAGATAGTAATTCCTCCTGCCATTTGACATATTTTAAGTTCATGAAGGGTGGATAAAAGCTTTTAAATTTTTTTAAAAATATTCAAATTTTTCCTATTTTTTGGCTTATCTAAAGTATGGGCATTCTTGTCTTCACATAAGGTTCTGGGATAGCAAAAATCGACATTCAACGGCTTGTTGCTCTTACAAAGGTACTGCAGATGATTTTAGACAGTTTTCTTTGAGTATTTTATCAATTTCTTAAAAAGAAAGATATTTCACCTATAAGTTGAAAAAAACAACCTACTACTATGTCATATCGATTCAGATATTTTTCGCTCAATTGTGGGTTTTGCTCAATTGTAATTTTGTATTCATTACAGTTCACTTGGTGGCTCTATAATTCTATAACCTTTAACACTTTGACATGGTGGGAGTAACTTATTTGTGGTTGTGTGGAGTCAGTCTTACAAAAACAGTGTCAGATTTGGAAACAGTACCATAAAATTGCAATAAAACTATTGAAATATCTATTGCAAATACAATTTATTGCAATTATATCAATTGCAATTTGTATTTTATATCAATTAAAAAGAATTAGAAACTCATATATCAACAAATCTTCTGGTATAAGCAATTTAGACAATTTTAAAACAACTTGATTCGAACAAAAATTCATTCACTTTATACATAAATAATAATAAAAGGAATAAAGTTGTTTTGTAACTTTAAAATGTCAGAAAGTGTTATCTATGGCTACAAAGTCTGTGAAAGTGCATAAGAATCACCCAAACAAATATTATTTTTTTATTCCTCCAATGTACTTTTTTGTGTGCTTTCTGGAATTTATCTATCAATTATAAAAATCCAAAATCCACTATGAATCCATTCGTGTATCCAGAATTTCTTAGTGCAATTCAGAATTTATTTTTTTAGAAATGTTAAAGATTTAATGAATTTACAATGCTCTTGTAAATGCAATCTCAAACATTTTAAATGTTTTCTCCAAGAAATTGTCTATGTAATGCTGAATTTACAATTGTCTTCAGAATTCTTTCTGTTCGCAAAATTTAGAATGACCTTCAGTCAATATCGATTTAATAAGATGATTTTTCCATATGAAAACAACGAAATTTTTAATGTTTATTTTAAGAGTTGTTTACTCCTCATATGATTCAATGGTAAGAAAATATTTCGGTAATACTATATTGCAATAAGAGACCAATTTGTTTATCTCTTCTACGACTTTCTTTGATATTTTGAAAGCAGAAATATTCAAAGTAAACTTCAAAAGGTTTTAAACCCTAAAATACAGAAGAAGCTTGATAACACAGTATTGAAAACATTTTTTGGGGTTCTTGCAACATATTAGAATATTTTCTGTAGCATGTCTTTCTTCATCAATAAAATAAAAATGGATTATAAAAACCAACCTCTCATTTCTACCTGAGATGTGAAAGACATTATTTAAATAGTAAACATCTTAAAAAGAGCCAGATGTTGATATGAAAACTCTCAGTATCTTTGGAAGTAGTATCACATTGATTAGTTTTATTTTTAACAAATATTCAAGATTTTTCTCTTTTATATGAATTGTTATTTAATTTCTTTATAATATTGTTTTCAGTGAATCCCACTCAGACGAATTTTCATGAAAAATATTCTACCTTTAAGCTTTATAATTAAAGCATGATTTCTTTTTTAAAAAAAACTTTACTTTTATTGTAACTTATTTTTGGCTGCCTATCATCATCATCTTATTTGGCTTGATAGCCCAGTGATTTCCTCTGAATTCTGTTCCATCACATTCTATTTTTTACACTTGTGCCCCAGTTTCTCTTCTGGCTAGTCAGGAAGACTGTCTCCACTGACTTCATATATCTCATTTTGGGTCTTCTCATTTTCCTACTTGTTAGAGTTTTATGTAAAAGAAACTTTTAAATATGGAATCATATTTGGTTGTCAATATATTTCATAATTCATTATTTTAATTCTTGTAATCAGTTTTTATCAAATATACTACCATATAATACTTCTTGCAGTGAGTCAAAACTACATAAAATTGAAATTAATAGCTTGAGTCTGAAATTATCAAAGCATTCTATTGTCAACGAGAACAAACAATATACATAATTTCAAAATTCTTTCACATTAGGAATGATATCTCTTCTTTCAGATACTTCTAAATACAGATTTCTGTAGACTAAAATTTGTCTCTTACACCGGTTTGAAAAAGTAAAGGTATTCTTTAGACACGTATTAGAAAGTTCAGCCTATCTAAACTAGCATAAGAGACAAATTTTAACCATTAACAAAAATTAAGCCATTTGTTGGTTAGAAGGAGGCCAAGTGAACGCCTGCTAGTGACCTGTCTGTGGTCTAGACACACAGGGCCTACTCCTGGAGTTATGGTTTGGGGAGCAATTTCGTGTGACAGCAGGAGCACTCTCGTGGTTATCCCACGCACCCTCACTACAAATTTGTACGTCAGTCTAGTGATACAACCTGTTGTGCTGCCATTCATGAACAGCATTCAAGGGGGTGTTTTCCAATAGGATAACGCTTGCCCTCATACCACTGTTGTAACCCAACATGCTCTACAGAGTGTCGACATGTTGCCTTGGCCTGCTAGATCACCAGATCTTTCTCCAATCGAGCACGTATGGGACATCATTGGACGACAACTCCAGCGTCATCCACAACCAGCATTAATCGTCCCAGCATTGACCGCCCAAGTGCAACAGGCATGGAACTTCATCCCACAAACTGATATCCGACACCTGTACGACACAATGCATGCACGTTTGCATGCTTGCATTCAAAATTCTGGCGGTTACACCGGTTACTAATGTACCAACATTTCACATTTGAAATGGCTCTACCTGTGATTTTGAAACTTTAATCAATTAAATATGTTACCTAGACAAATGTATTCCTAAAATTTCATTACTGTACAATACTTTTTTCTTGGTGTTGGGATTTTTTTTCCATCAGTGTATAAGATCGTAGATACAACGAATCGTATTTTTAGAATTCTTTTCAATTGGATTTTTCATTACAAATTCAGCCTCTTTACTCTTCGCACGATTTCTCTAGGAATATTAAAAAATTATCATTTTTATTCATGAAGAATATTTGAAAACGAGAATTCATTTTCCCCCCATATTTTTACGAGATTCATATTTGTTCTGTATGAAAAAAATTGAAATAGCTGCTTTAACAAAATAAGTACTATACAATCGAATTGTTTTAATTAAACTTAACTTGCTTCATTGTTGAAACTTTCAACGCTACCGACGAAAGACTTCGTCTTTCAGGTCCTTCCAATTACAGGTTTCTATGGACTAAATTTTGTCTCTTATGCCAATTTGATGAAAGTAAAGGTATTCATCAGATACGTATAAGAAAATTCGATCTATCTAAACAGGTACAATAGACAAATTTTAACCAACAGAAACCTGTAATTGGAAGTACCTGAAAGACGAGATATCTCATTGGTAACGTTGAAAGTTTTAAACATGAAGGAAGTTAAGTTTAATTAAAACAATTATTTATTTTGTTAAAGTAGATGTACTTTTATATTTGGAATTCAATTTTTTTTTTCATACAAATCAAAAATAAATCTGCTGAAAATATGGGTTGAAAATGAATTCTTGTCTTCAAATATTCTTCATGAATAAAGATGATACATTTTTTATCCCAAGGGAGATCGTGCGAAGAGCAAAGAGGCTGAATTTATAATAAAAAATCCAATTGAAAAGAATTCTAAAAATAAGATTCTTCGTTTCTGTGATCTTATATATTTATTTATGCATAAGGCTAGGAAAACGGCGTATGGATGTTTGGAATAAGCTTTATATATATTCAAATGATTCCTTAAAATAGGTTTGCGAGCACAGATGAAACATACGTTTGCGCGATGCCTTTGGGTCCAAACTTACTGCAGTTTTATAGGATTCATTCAGAAAATATAAAAGCAAATTGACATTTCTCAGCATGTGAACAAGTGTGGAGAATTTGCCAGCACGATAAACAAGTCATCAGGTTTATCTTGAAACAAGTTTATACGGCGACGAGTGCTTGCTCTCAAGATAAACATGCCTGTGCAAATGATTAGTTCTGAAGAATGCGTTCTTTTCACCTTAATTAGATTAGCATTGGATTCTTCTGAAAAGAGTCGAATGCATTTGTTTCCAAAGAGAGCTGCCCAAACATTATGATTAAGTTATTCAGAATTTTCAAAATAGCAATTTAAAACTAGCGTCACCTATATTAAGATTAATAAATTTTTTCTTATATTCAATTCCCTGAGCTGGATAACATTCTTAAAATTTAGATATATAGTGAGGTAAAATGATTAAAATTAGAGATTAAAATATTCAAATCAGTTTGGAGTAAAATGGCAGGTTGTATTTATTGTTTTTTATTCCTTTTTGTTTATTATTAGAAATGTATTCCATATCATTTTTCTACCGAGTTTTCAAGGAATCACATTGTATATTTTGAAAGGATTGATATAAAATATTAATTTTTTGAAATTTAACGATAATAAATATTTTTTTTTTTTAATTTCAAAAATAAATACTCGAATTTATGTCAACTCTTTTATTCTTACATTTTACGTATATGATCAGGTAAAATTAGAGATTAAAATTTTTTATCAGTTTGGAAAGAAATAGTAGGTTGCAGTTATAGTCCTTTTATTCTTTTGGGTTTTTTTAGCTTATTATTATATATATTTTTTTTTTTTTTTTACTTTTCATAATATTAATTTTCCCACAATTATTTTTGTCCATAAAATTTATTTTACAATATTCTTATTTCTTGAGGGGGAAAATCAAATTTCATAATTTGAAAGGATTAACATAAAATACTTACGGCATGAGAAAATATATTACTCATTTAAGTTTTGAAGCTAATAAATAATTTTAAAAAAAATTAAAAATAAAATAAATATACGAATTTATGACAAAACTTTTCTTCTTCAATTTAAGATATATAATTGGGTAAAATAATTAAAATTTTAATCAGTTTGGAAAGTAACGGTAGATTGTAGTTTAAGTTTTTTTTAAAAATCCGTTTGGTTTTTTTAGCTTATTATTATAAAAGTATTCTATATTATTTTTCTATAGAGGTTTATAAGGGGATGGTGGTAAAGGGATTGATATAGAATACTTAAAACATGAGAAAATACATTAAATTTATATATATATATATATATATATATATTAGATGGAACCTGAAGCGCCGTTGTCGTAGAGGAAATAATCTTGGAAATATAGTTTGGAATTTGAAGTAATTACCTTGTTTAATTAAGAATGATAGGAAGAATTGAAATTGAAGCATAAATAGTTTTTATTCTGTTTTTTTATATTTTATTCTACAAATAAATATTCATTTTTATATATTAGATTTCCTCATTCTTTTATAATTGGAAAGCTTGGTGTTCTTTCAAAATAGTAGTAAAAGAAACTATTTTTACATTTCGTTATTCGTTTAATATTCGTCCAGTATTCTGAATTTAATTTTAGAAAATGTGATTAAAACATATTTTTGTCAAATGTATTAAACATAGAAAATGTATTGATACCATAAAATCTTTAATATAGTTGAAAAGACAATTTTTTGAAAACTATGATGGAGCAAAATAATTTGTACTATTATATTTTCCGAAGTTACATTGTAAACATCTTTAATGAATCTGTTGTGTCTCCTTGGTGAGTTATTTGGTTACTAACCCATGGTTAATAGATGCGGTATATAGATCTGAAAGCCTTTTTTATACTTTAGATTACTGTATTATGCTTAGAACTTTCACGTAAATGCAAGCAATAAGTTTTCAAAGTTTTATTGGAAACGGATGAACGGTATGGCAGCGCGTAAGAGGCATACAAACAAACATTTTTATTTTATTTATGTAGATTACATTTAGATAATTTTACTATGTCTATAACCATCCCGTAACTGCAAGTAATAAGTAGTCGAAATTATATCGGAATCGGATGAACGGTACGAAAACGCATTCGAAACATAAAACAAACATTAATTTTTATTTTATGTAGATAAATATAACCAAAAAACAAAATATTAATGATATCATTTCTGTCACGTTCATGGTACATTTTAAATCCAAAGTGATGTATATCTTTGATTTACCAAAAGTTAATTATTTTTTCTATAAATAACTGAAAAGGTATTATTTATAGATATCCATTTACACTCATGTCATTTTCTATCCCGAAATAGCCCTACAATTACTTCAAAACGGAACATTAATATAATTAAACTAAATCAGGTCACTTCATTTAGTATTCTGATGTCGTCAACTAAGCTACGTTTCTGGCATGCAACACTGAGGGAAATGTAGAATATTTCACGCTTCAAGCTCCATGTGACCATGAAGTCATTTAGCGCGCTTCCAGAATTCATGCGCGTTAAAAGTTCCGCCCAGGTGAAAATTTGTTTCAATTAACAAGAAAGTATACACATTCACATATATTTGCTGATTCTACTTAAGCAAGTTCACGGCGCATATTGTTCTGAATAAATTAATGTTTCCAATTTGAAGAATTCATTCACAATTATAAAAATCACTCCACAAAGGTTTACAGAATATAAACACAAAGTAATCATTTTATTAATTGATTAATTTCATTTATACAGTTTATTATTTAGCTTGATCTCCTCATACACATTGAATCCTGTTCATCTAAAAGCTACAATATTTCAAATTGAATACATTTTGTATTGTAATCTCTACTTTTAAAACTCAAAGACGCGTGAGAAAAAAAATATTACAGTTGTAATGAATTTACAATTTTTTCAAAGGAATAAACATTGTAAGGATTGTTGCAACATTAGTACCACACAACAGTTCATAGTTTATGGATGATTAATTTTATATTATTTGAGGCTGATTTCTAGATGCTTAGCGCTATTTTTGACACCAAGACTCTTGAAACATACAGAACCTACTTATTTCTTGGTGGTCCGGTAGTAAGGTCTCTGCTTCGGAACGGGAGGGTTTCAGGTTCGAGGCCCAATTCCACCATCACCGTGTAAGCGGGTCTAGTGCACGTTAAATTCATCTAGGCCAACCGTCCTCCTGCTGATGTGGTGCAGAGATCAGGTGTCATCCTCGTCATCTGGCAGCGGTTTAAAATTAGGAGGTAGTATAAAAATGATCCTAGTGTTTCTTTAAAACGGGATGTTATTATAATAAAACTAAGCTAATACCACATCACTGCTATATCCACTAAAAAGTGAGAAAACATGATAAACGCTTCTTCTGCTGTTGAGTCCTAATGGGCATCCCCGACCACGGTACAACCTTCCCCATGGGAGATCGTCTCGTCATCGATATGAGGGTCAGACCCCCCATCTTTTATTGTACCCGACGGATTGGCGAGATTCAACCACCATACCAGAAGAATGTAAACTATCAAAATTGTTAAACATAAAATGTCTTATTTGAAGGTCTTCTGAAATACTTCAGTCAAATGTGTGCTTCATTTTCTGAAGTCACTGAAAATATAGTACGCATTTGAATAGCACCAACACAAAAGACATTTCGGACCATATTTTTCGAACGCGGTGGCCTGGGGGTAAGGTCTCGGCTTCGGAGTCGGAAGGTTGCAGGTTTGAGGTATAATTCCACCGAAGAATGGTGTAAAGGAGTCTGGGGCACATTAAATTCCATCGGGCCAAGCATCTTCCCACTGGTGTGGAAGTTCGGAGAGGGGGGTACCAGCTCAGGATTCGTTCTCGTGCTCTGACTACAGTTCAAAATTACGAGGTCAGTCCCAAAATAGTTCTAGTGCTGCTTTAAAACGGGACGTTAATATAACGAAACGAAAGAAAACCTACTAATTTCTTTTCAAAACAAAAAACAAGACATTGTGGATTTAATCAAATGATTTAGTAAATATGTAAAATAATTTAGTCTGTGCAGGATTTAATCCTTTCACTACTGATACGACACAACCATCCTATAATTTAATCCTAGAGAACCAGTTTCGGTTTCAAATGAGAAGTGCAAGATGTAGAGTAAGAACCACCTTTGAAAAACTAGTTTTATACCCTGTTCTCCTTATTTCAAACAAAAGCAGGCCGACCAGATTGAATTAACACGACCAATCGGAAGGATCGCTTGTAAAAATAATCAATGTCAGTTTAAGGATTTAAAATAAATCATAGATTCGATAACCAAAGATATTGGTCAGAGTTACTTCAATGCTTATATGAAAATGGCAGAAAAAAAAATTGTTTCTGCAAATATCGGTTAATATTCTTTGTTGCAACTAAAGCTGCTCTTCCGTATACTTCATTTTCAATCGATGTGTCCTTTCTAATGGTTATGCAAACTTAAGAAGCCCTTATATAAGACTATATTCTAGTTCTCGAGTTTAGTTATTTTAACGTCTCGTTTTAAAACAACACTGGGGCTATTTTGAGACCAAAGTAGTAATTTTGAACTGTAGTCAGATGACAAGGACGACACCTGATTTGGTACTCCTTCTTCAAGCTTCCACACTATACTAGAGCCAAAGCGTTTAGCCCCGACAGATTTAACTTCTACAGCCCCTCCTACACGACAATTCTTCAAGGAAACCATGCCTCCATCCAGAAACCCGACAGTTCCGGTGGCAAGACCTTACAATCTGGCCATCGCGACCCAACCAAGTTCTCAAAAGTCGCTTTGATCTGCAACACTTCCCCTTTAACAGGAGTCCCTGATTTTCCGACATTAATATTAAGTTTGCAAAAGAGGGATAAGAACTACTAATTTCATCTCAACTATTAATTGATATTAATTTTTATGAGTACGAATAAATATTAGGTTGTTCGGAAAGTAATTTCGTTTTTTCCTGACAAAGGATTTAATTGCATTTTTCGCACCCAATTTCATACTTAAACCGCAAAATCATTTTATGTTTTAAGAGCTGATATAGCAAGGATTGAGTGTGAAAAAGTGCAGCTGATTCTTCGCAGTAGTTTTTGGATGGTGCCCTTTTAAATATGGAGAGCAATAAACAGCATTTTCGTCATTTTTTTCTTTTTTGCTATAAAAGGTAAAAATGCTGTTCAAGCCAGAAATAAATTAGCCAATATGTGTGGAGAAGATGTGTTAACAGTACATCAGTACCAGAACTGATTTGCAAAATTTTTCCTTCAAATGAGGAGGCCAAAAACCACCTCGATCAGTTTTTTTTACAGCAAAGACCAAAACTTTTATGAGCGTGTAATCATGTTACTACCAAAAATATGGCAAGAGGTATTAGACCAGAATGGCAATTTTATAATTTAATAAATAATTTATTCATTAAACGAAAATTTCTTTTCATTTTGACAAAAAAATACGAAATGACTTTCCGAACAACCCAATAGAAGCAATGAAATTAATTAAAATAGTTGCAACACAAAAATTATGGATTTCATAACAAAAAATTTAATCCAGGCTCCTATTTCGAACTACCCCATTATTTACGCTTGAAGACGATCTCATTCTAAACTATTTCCATTAACGAATTTTAGACAGAAATCATGCTCATTTCCATTTTGTGTGGTTAATTTTTTCCCTTGAGTAGGAATTAATTTGGTTATATGAACGTCTCGTTTTAAAGTAACATTCGCGCTATACAGGCACTGACCTCGTAATTTCGAACCTCAATCAGGTGACGTAAGAGACACCTGAGCTAGCACTTTCCTTCCCAAACTTCCATACCACACAAGAGGGAGGGCCTTTGGCCCGACGTTTTTAACGTATACCAGCACCACGTACAAGACTATTTTTCGGGGGAATCGGGTCTCTAACCTAAAATCCTCCTATTCCTAAGCCTAACCAGCAGGCCACCGTGGCGTCCAAGAATAGTAAAGGTATATCTAAAGAAAATATTTTCATTAATCTCTTTGAATTGGATAAAAATATGCTCGCTATATTCATGATGTAGTAATAGGACTCAGTGGACCGAAAACTTCACTAATAACAAAACAAAAGATACAACCTGAACGGGAATTATAGCAGAAATATCGTATCTGCTTGTCGTAAAAATCATAGCTTAACAGTAAAGTTCCAAAGTAACTGTGCAAGTTATCGTCACTATTCTACAGTAAAGAACAATAAAACCACTCTAAAAATTAAATCATTCGAAAGATTCGAAGTTTAGTTTAGTTTAGTTATATTAACGTCCCGTTTAAAGCAACACGACGGCTATTTTGGAACGGACCTCGTAATTTTGAACCAAGATCAGATGACGCGAAAGATTCGAAACAAATGTCATGTGATTTATTCTATTAAATTAAATGCTATCTTTAAACTCAAAAGCAGAATATCCAATTCTTAAAATTATTTGCATCGAAGTACTAAATAGACATTACAGAGTTAAATATTCGAAAGAAATCCGTTTTAGAAACTTCAATGATTTCAAGTCTTGATGGGTTACCACACTTGTCAAATAAACAAGTTAGAGTTGCGAGGACAGGAGATGTTTTGTCATCTCATAAATCCTATTAGCACAAAAATATGAAAAAAATTAAGGATTTCCACGTCATTCAGTAATGGTCCCTAATCTATATAAATAAAAATGAAAGTTTGTAGGTATGTCTCATTCACTGTCGTACCGCTCATCCGATTCCGATAAAACTTCGACAACATATTGCTTGCACTTACGCGAAGGTTATAGGCATACAATCATCTAAAGTACAAAAATTATTTTCAGATCTATTTTTCGTATCTATTGACCATGGATTAACCACCAAATAACTCTCCAAGGAGACACAACATATTCAGTAAAGATGCTAAATTCAAGCTAGAGGTTAATATTTCGTAGCTATTGTATGTAAATGCAATGTATGTCTTCCTCTGAGGTAATAGTTTTATTAGAGAGTGTGCGAGAAAGTTTTAGGGGAGCCAACCCTATAGGTTTGAAATTTTAGCTAAACATTTAATAAGATTTTAGGATTTTTTCCAATGACTTCCGAAAATATTATAGTACAAATAATTTTGCACCATCTTAGTTTTCAAAAAAGTTATCTTTTCAACTATATTGAAGATTTTATGGTATAAATATATTTTCTATGTTTAATCAATTTTAAAATAAAATGTTATAATCACATTTTTTAACATTAAACTTGTGAATTTTTAAGGAACATTAAACGAATCATCACGAGACATAATAAATAGTTTCTTTCGTTACCATTCTGAAAGAACACGAAGCTTTACAATTATAAAAGAATACACAAATCTAATGCATAAAAATAAATATTTGTTCTTAGAATAGAATAAATGCTATTCATGCTTCTCCTTTATATATTCTTCAATTTCAATTAATGTATTCATTGCCGACAAGAAAATAAATATAATTCTTAATTAAACAAGATAACTACTTCAAATTCCAAACTATAATTCTAAGATTATTTATTCTGCTGCAGGAACGCGCGGTGTATCAGCTAGTCTTTTATATAAAATTTTTTTGTTTGTTCGCATTTTATGCACTGCTGTACCGTTCACCGGATTTCGATAAAACTTGGCTAACCTATTGCTTGCACTTTTGCGAAGGGTATAGACATAGTAGTAATATTAACATTCATTTGGAAAATAAAATTAGCAATCATGCTGTTTCTATGATTCAACTTTATTTTAAAATTGACAATGGACAAAAGACAAACAGTAAAAGAGAAAAAGCACTTGACTTTAGAATCTAATCCACATATACCAAACAAAATAACATTATCACCGATGACAATCTATGTGAATTAAATGAACACGGAAAAAATTAAGAGCAATCGCTAATTTTTTATTCTTTAACTAATTATCATCTACACAAGATATTGCCATTCAGCGTGGACAATATTCTGTCTGCTGTGAACTTCACACATTATGCAGAGTTTAACCTACACATAAAAAATAGAATTATTATTATCGATGATTATAATAATTCGATGATTATAATAATATCGATGATTATAATATTATCGATGATTATATTATTATCGATCAAAGTAAATTATGTATAATAGACAATAGAGTAAACAGTAATTTTTCTATTTATTCAGTGAATCGAAAAATGATATTTCCCTTACACATGCGTATATCATGTTAATTGCTTCGTCAAAAAGTATGCCTACTAAACGTTCGTCAGTATATCTAACAGCACAGCACATAGAAATAAGTAAATTAGAGCTTCTCAAACAAAGTGGTAAATGAACTATGAAACACAACGCTTGCGTATTGCAAATTCACATGCTTCAAAATTTCAAAATCAACAAGCGGCAAGAATCGACACACAACATTTATGTGTTACTCGATTAAGCGCATCAGAAAAAAAGACCAAAATGCAGCAACTAAGGCTAACTGAAAGTCGACTGGAGAAGATGTGCTCATTTCACGCATTCCATTATTCCTATCGACATGCCTTCTGATTTCCAACGACTTTAGTTCCTCATTCTTGATGGCCATCGTCTTGATTATAACATTCTCGATGACCATCAACAAGGCGCAAGATCAACTACTTCAAGTGTGTGGATGGAAAATATAAAATCCCTACTTTCCCCTGGTCAGTTGTATGTTGAATGCTCACGAGTCGGACAACCATTTTTTTTTTAATTTTAATTTTTTTTTCATTTTGCTGAAAAAGGAAAAAAAAATATTGTCTACCATAAAGCACTTAAATAAAAAAATAAAATAAATATTGTTTATACTTCTTTATATATCATTCGATTTCAATGAATGTATTCATCGTCGACACGAAAATAAATATCATTTTTCTTATTATTCCGAATTAAATAAAATAAATTTTCAAATTTCTAACGTTATTTGGAAAACTATATCTTCTGCGACAGCAACTCGCCGGTTACCAGCCAGTACTTCCATAAAACCACAAGTAGTTCCAAAATAAAAAATAAAAAGATGCTAAATAAAGTAATCAAGTAAAATGAATAAACATTTTCTATTATTTCAAAATCAAAATGAGAGTGCTTCTTTAATCCTACTTAAGTGCACGATTTTATTTGTAATAATTATATCAAAAACTTTAAAAAATGATATTTTAAGGCACTTAGAGTGCTTTACTGTGACAATGTGGGTTTTAACGTTCTACTACCAAAAATAGCTCATAAATTTATTCACATGATAGTTAATAGTCTTAATTACCTATGGAATTAAATTAATCACTAAGCATACGAATCATTTTATTCCATTAAGCATTTTTATTTAACTACATATTGTTCACTACTGTGCTTCTTCTCTATCTTAACAAAGACCTCAAGAAACATGCCTCCTTCAAAAATAGCCAACTCTAAGCTTTTTGACAATTTTTGAGAAATTTTCCAAGAACCTTTTACCCACAAACAATTCCCGGAAGCTTTTACTTATATATAATACCAGAAACCTTTTACCTAGAAAGGTATTTTAGCAAATCCCTTTCTCGTGTCTTTTCCTTGGGATTAATTGTACTTTATTCCATTAGAGGTAATTTTGTCGCCCGATCGAACATATGCTGGTGAAATATTCTTTTATTTCAAATCCTGCTATTATTACTATTATTTTGCAAAATAAGAGCCAATTTAATTAAAATGCCTTGGAGATACCTAATTGAAGAGGAAACTTTTTACTTTTTAAAACCTTGTGAATTTACGGTGGTATTCATATACAAAAGAAAATTATATCCCAAACTTTTGCTAATTGAAAAATCAGAGAAACCCAAACAAAACAGTAAAAATAGAATAAAATAATTTTCGATACAGTTTGAAGTGCAAAATATACTTTTTGATAAATATGCATATGAGATTTAATTGAAATTAAATATAACCAAAATTCAGAGAGAATCAGCTGGTTTCAAAAGAAGCTAATAGAATTCTTTAAAAAGTATTGGAATTTTGGCTCTAAATCCATATTTGGTAAGCAGATTTGAGTATCACTTCAAAGTTGAAAGAATATTTTGCTTGAAATGATAAACAATAATTAATTCGTTGTCACCTGTGTGACTCGCCAGTGATTCACACTTGCTAAAATGAAATTAATACTATAATTGAGATTGTAAATATATGCTTATGATATTTAATTGAATAAGTAACCAATATTCCCGGTGAACCAGCAGGTCAATAAGGAAGCTAATAAAAAAAATTAATGACATTTTGTCTCTAAATCCCTATTTGACAATCAGAATTCATATCATTTCAAAATGGAAAAAATATTTTGATTGAAATGACAAACAATTGTTAATTATTTGTCACCTACGTGACTCACCTGTGATTCCCACTTTATATAATGAATTAATACTAATATTAAAATGTAAATTTATGCTTATGATATTTAATGAAATAAGTAATCAATACTCCAGACAAACCAGCTGGTCAATAAAAAAGTTAATAAAAAATAATGATGACGTTTTGACTCTAAATCCATATTTGGTCACTTGTGTGACTCGCTTCTGATTCACACTTACTATAATGAAATTAATGCTATAATTAAGAATTTAAATTCCTGCTTATGAGATTTAATTGAAATTAAATGTAACCAATGTTCCCGGTGAACAAGTTGCTCACCTAAGTGACTAATAAAATTCTTTAAAAAATATTAAAGTGTTCGCTATAAATCTATTTCTGGCAAACAGAAATCATTTTAAAGTGGAACGTATCATTAAGAGCGTATCATTTTAAAGTGGAAATAATGTTTTGATTAAAATTACAAGCAATAGTTAATTCATTGTCTGCTGGTGACTCGCCTGTCAATCACACTTACCATATAATCAGATAATTCTTTCTTTTCGAGGGATAGTTAAGGAATAGCAAAGATGGGATCAACTAATAAGACAGATCAAGAATGGGCAGAATTTTTCAAAAATACGGACTACTTCTAATTTTTTCCAGGTGTTGAGGTTATTGTAGACCTCAGTGGCGGAGGTTTACAATATTTATTATAATAATAAATGCGAAATATATGCTGGCGTCCTGGCAATGGGGTAACGGGTCTTCCCCGTGATCTGGGCTTCCCGGTTGCTCTTTTTCTGTGTTCTATCTGTGAGGAGTGAGAATGTGCTGATCTGTAAAAAAGGGTAGTTCAAGCCAATGTGACGCATGGAGCAGCTCTGTCGTACTCTTGACGCTACTTGGTGCTGCGGAAAAAACAAGAGAAGCCTATTTCAGTCTAAATCGCTGGCAGATATCTGTTAGTGGGTTTGTAAAGTGCCATAAGCAACAACAACGGAATATGTGCCTACCTACATAACTGCAAGCATAGTAATAGCCAGAAATATAGTTATACTAAATAATGCATTTAATATCGAAAAATTCAAAATACATTTAAAAAATCATTTTTTTCTAAAGTTAGCTCTCGTAATTATAGTTTGTAGAAGACTCCGGCTGCATATTGACCACCAATATCTCAGTCTATAATTACTAACTGCTAATCTTGCACTGGAGTCTAAGTGGTCATCTGTGAAATAAGAACGACATGTTGTCTAAATTATATAAATCATTGAAAATGCAGATTCGTGCAAATAGGAAGCACTACAGAATGCAGTTAAATAGTATGCAACTTTTTAAAATGTGAATGCGTCCATTAGGTTCTAAATGTTATTCTTAGACTCTGACCAACGGGCTTTTAAAATCATGTCATTTTGAATGAGGAAAACTTCCTTTTCATCAAGAGATAAAAAGAATACACTGCTCCACAAATATGTTTCGTTTAGTATGCGTATCTTATGTCTTAGTAAAGGTGGTCAACTCAAAATTTCTTGGTGGTCCGAAGGTCCATCGCGAAAGATTTAATGTCCACCCATGAGATAGATTATCTGAATTACAGGGGTAAATCACTGAAGCGAACATGTTAGTTTCTCCTTTCATGAAAAGAATTTCTTTTCATGAAATTCCATTCTTTCATTTCTGTAAATTCTTTATCTTATTTCCTATAGAGTGGAACATTTGCAGATTGGTAGAAACGCTGTAGCTGTATAGGAAATATACACTTATATTGTCAAACTTTCGAAGATTGAAAAATGGGCTACAACCGAAACGTTTGACAGAAATTCCATACAACTTACTGATTTTAACGATTCAACTAATCTAAATTACCTTCATTTATTTAGTCTTCGTTTGTTTCCACTAAATCCAGAATAATTTCTTCTAGTTAAACTATGCAGGAACAATAATCTGAAAGGTTTTGTTTATGGACAAAAGAAATGCGTATTGTAAATACATATTACTGACTCTCGGTCCTACCCGAAGGCACTCGGAAATGAATGCTGAATAACCAGACAACATCTACAACAACACTGACGGGAGCTGTGTTCTAAGAGCCTAAGGACCATCGCCTTCCACGGTACAAGCCTCCCCGTAGGAAGTAAGTCCCGTCATTGATGGGAAGAGCAGACCCTACACCTTTATTGTGCCCATTAGGTTGGCGAGATCCAACCATCATGCCAGAAGCATCTCATCCTCAAATTAAGAGGTGTCCCATGGGGTTTATGTGCATAGTAAAACCAATTTAATTCTGTTTTTAGTGTAAAAGTAACAACTATTCAATTGAAAATGAATACGTCCTTAACAACTGAAAAACTTCATCATTAAATAAAAATTTAAAAGAGTTAAATGTGTAGTAAAAAAAGATATCAATAAAGAATCTAAATATTAATTTCTAGAATATCTAAAATATTACATTTGTACACTGCACTAAATAATATCGGTAAACTGAACACAATTATTACAGATACTAAAATCAGATTTACAAGACTTGCAGTATAAGCAAAGTATTTACAAAAATAATATTAATTTTTATGTTACAAAAACAGTAAGTTACATTCAAAGTTGTATCAATACAAAGTTGTATTTAATATTAGGAAAAGTTTCCTCATATACAACCTAATTTTGAATTTTTTAAGTGGGGGGAGGGAATTTACCATCACAGAAAGATTTTAATTTATTTATGGAAATATGATTGGCATTATGCACCAATCAAAAGGTCTATAAATAAACATATCAACAACAATTTTTTGAATATTCACGGATAATTATATTTGCTTTATATATCCAACATTACATAAAGAAATAACTTTAACTCTTGAAATTTTCATCAGACCCTTACAAAAAATTTTGTGATTGCTTTTTTCATGATAAACAATCGACGAAGAAGCGAAAAAAATTTGTTAAACATAAAATTTAGAGGTATTAATTAATTAGTTACATTAATCATTGCTGCAATTCAGAATCATTTCCATAGAAGTGGCGCACTATTTTTGTGATGACTGCACAAGCATCTCATAAATTAAATATTAAACAGGATTTGAAACGAGATCTTTTGGAGAAAGTTGAATTTAATTTCCAGATTAATAGTAATTTATTTTCGACGAATTCATGTCTTTAAAAAATAAATCTTGAAATGAGAGTAAAAAGAATAAATTTTGAAATAATTGATTCTAAAATGTTAAGATTTTTTTTTAAATAAAAAAATTCTAAGAAAGAACTAGGAAGTTAATATTTAAAAAGCAACTGCCACAAAATCCTCTCTCTGTATGCAAGTAATACGTATCACCGATATTTTATCGCCCGCTATTATGTCAACAAATTGAAATCAGCATGTGTGCAAATGGTCTTTCCTAATGTTTAATTTCCAACATTTTTACATCAGTTGCATCTGTATTTGCTTTGATCTCTCGTATTAAAGTTTTCATTTCTGTATCAGTCAATCGTCTTGGTCTTGCTCTCTGAAATTTTTGAAATATCAAATCTATTTGTATTTGGTATATTTATCAATGATTTCCATGATTACACAAAGGCTTATTTAAAGTTTTTTATATTTTACGTAACGATTCCCCGTTTTACATCAAAGTTATTACACTTTATTCATTATTTATTTTTATTCATTTATTTATTTTTGTTTCTAACAATATTTGTTTTCCCTTGCCAAATATTCTCTTTTCTTTTCTGAAAATTCCAAAAATTAAAAGAATAGCTAAACGTGCACTTAGAAATCACCTCATTTTAAGATTTTGTAAATAATAATAATAGTAACCATAAATAAAAAAATATAAAGAGGGTATCAACAAAACTTTGAAGCGTGGATAAAAAGACTTCTTACGTTTCTACGCTTAAAAATTGAGTTTTTTTATTCAGTGAATTATTTAATTTTTTCAATTCATGTCAGTTTAATAGTTACAACAAATTAAAATTGTAAATTAAATCTAGCAATAAATTAAAATCAGGAATTGCTAAATTACCCATAGTTATCTATTATAAACCAAAAACGCTTTTAAAATACAGGCTGATTAATTTTCATTTCTTTTGATTATTATAATTTTCTTTCGGTTTTTTTTCTTTTGGTTATGAGATTTGAAAGTTTTACAATAAAAAAGGCCGTCTAGTCAAAGCGACATAATGTTTCATCTGAGTATACGGATAGTATTGTTAATTTACTTTTCAAAAGAATTAAAAAAAAGTTTGAAAACTTATCTATAAATAACATTACACATGTCAAAAGATTCTAAAAAACGGTTGCTTTAAAAGAAATGTGAATTTTAAGATATCAATTAAAAGGGGCAACATGAGTCCCGCACTTTACATCTGTGATAAAAATAAAAGAAATATGCAGTTCCTGTTATTCTTTTTCTAAGAAGATAGTCATAACTATCACTAAGGATCGAGCCGATGAAATGTGACAAAACGAGAGAGGCAATTGCTTCGACGTCAGTGAGAATTCAGATACTGCGCTGCAGCATGTTTTAAGTAGTGTTTAGGAAAAGTCCTGTACGTGAGGAATTTCTAGAACTTTATACATGCCTGTGACCACAGCTCAATTTTTTAAAAAATATTCTTCAATTTCTACATTAAAAATTAAGCAAGATCAGGAGATACTTCCTTCTGACCTGCCAAAACGAGAGACTTTCGCATTGTAATTTCTTGTTCTAATGAACATGTACAATCCATGGAGATAGAACATTTTGTGGACAGACGATGCTCTTTTCCATCTTTAAAAATCTGTGAGTACTTAAAATTTGCAGAATATGTACCAAGAGAATACGTTCCAAATACAAACATTGCATTTTCATTCTGAAAAGATCACTGTGTCTTATGGCATCATTTGACCCGTATTTTTCGAGACTTGTCTTTGGGATCTGTAACCGGTGCAGTCAGTGGAACACGCTATGAATCTCTTTTGTGCAATCAGCTTATTTCAACTCTGCAATAGAGCGGTTGTGAAGATAGTGCAATTTTTAGGCAAGATGGTGCTCCTGAATACATTGCAACATCAATTTAGCAGCTGTTGAATATGCAGTTTAAGAAATTACAGAATAATTAGTCACCGTTTTCCAATACCATGACCAGCACCATCACCTGAATCTGCGACTTCTGGCAAGGTAGTTAGCTAAAAAGTATTGAGGACGGTGGGCTCGATTGCAAACGTAAATGGATTGAAAACGCATTACACAAAACATCCATAATATCATATCCTATCTGAAGCTCTCTGATATATTGTAGAATATCCTTTTTATGGCTTTTTCAACTCGTAGTTGGAAGTGGTGGACAGTATATTGCACAGTTTTTAAAGAAGTCTTCACCGACTTGATCTTCTGGATTGTGTTAATCAAATTTTGCTTTTTCTGTCTTCTTTGGCCTTGCAGCAGTTAAAAACCGATTTTCTTTTTCTGATCCGCTGTAGTACCATCTTATCGTGGGGGATGAGCTTTCAAAAAAAATAGTTCCACAAAATTGTCACGCATTTTAATCAGCATTTATAACGAGTATAGCGCCATCTATTGTAAACTTTTGAGCTTTTTTTTTCTTAAAACAAATTCCCATTGCTTCACTAGACTCGGATGAAATATCAAGTCATTCTGGCCAGTGGTTTTTTTCTCTTTTCTGTTAATAAATAATTCTGCTTTTAAACTAATCTGCAAATATAATGTAAATGAGGAAATGAATCTTGAAAATGTTCAAAATTGAATTTGTTTCTTGTTCGTGGTGGAAGAAGTGATATCTCAAAATGGTTGTTTGTTGAAGTTAAATGGCAACAAATTAAAATTTCGACAATTAGAGCCTCTTTGATTCGAGTTCTACTTTTTGAGATTTCTTTCTCCACAATATTAAAATCGCATGGATGATTCTCTTGGATAATTTATCTTGGCTAATCAAATGTCAAAATTAAGAATTTAAAAATATTATTATTTCTGAATAATTTTCATTTAGTGAATACATCCTTAAGTTCACGTATTTAGTTAATTAAAGGAATGTCACTAAGAAAGCTGTCAATTCTGAAATTTTTTCCCACAATTGTAGCAGTAAAAGTGGTGCATATTGTAGAGGTATTAAAATTATCTCCTTACTGTAGAGTTGAATAAATTATTTGAAGTGGTTAAAAATAAATAATTTTGGAAACGCGTATAAAAAAAATTAATAAGTGTGGTAGAGACTTGAAATTTAAAATTAACATCTATCAATTTAATCAGTCATTTAAATGATAGATTGTTTTTGTCTATCATTTAAAAAATTTAATGTGGTTATTATTTAACCACTTAAATGCTTTATTTTCTTTACTATCTAATAAGATGACACCTTCTTTTTTGGAATATTTTCTTATTTTGAAACAAATAAAAATCCATTGAATACTTGACTTACCTTTGTATTTGAAGGAACTTTAATATTGAATTATAATCATTATAAATGGTTTATTTTTTTGTTTACAGCTATCGAAACTCGATAAATCGATCATGCATGGCACTTGCTGAAAACAGTTAAGCAGTTAATATGAGTTAATTCGTAAAATTCCGGAGAACTGGTAACATTTAATGAAATTTCAGGATTAGAAAAGTAAATATAAGAATTTTTACCTTTTAATTTAACCGATTCTATTTTTTGGAAGAAATTATTTCTTGTTGAAATCTGGTTTTCTTACTGCTTACGATTTTCAAACTAAGAGGCATCATCACCTGAACACTTACATCTTGGGTGTCCTTTCAAAGAGGAGCTGGGTGGATGAAGTCCTTCAAGGGAATCGGGGAAATCTTTCTTTGTAGAATCCTATTCGATTTTCCATTCAAACCTTTTAAGCACCTCCTCTAACCTTCACCATAAAGGGATACTTTCGCTGACCGTCGAATTCTTTTTCAATATAGGAGAATCTTATTCAACATAAGTTGCATGGTAGGATTCCACATAAGAAACCACTCACATTTAAAGCAAACCAGAACGAGCGTCAGCAATTTGGAAGAAGAAAGAGTTATGACGCAGATTTAAATTTTTGAATTAGACTATTCTGTCACAAAGACATTTGTGACATTAAAACGATAAGCAAAAATGAAATAAAGGTGAATAAGAAAGTAAGCAAATAAAAAAGAAAAAAAAGAAAGTCGAAAAAAGCAAGCAAAAAGGAGAGTCGAAGATTGAAAATTTTAGTTCTAAATATGGAGTTAATGTATGTTTTTTTTTTTTTTTTTTTTTTTTTTGCTATTACCTGTATGTGCTCGAGTTACGAAATAAAAAAAATTAACAAACGACCTTGTGCGCAGCCCATAACACACATAAAATTTGCGAGTGGCAAAAAAAAAATCCTTAAAAAAAGCTAAGAGGAAAGGGAAAAGCAGTTTAAAGATAGTGAGTTAAAATTACAAAAAGTCGTAGCACACAGAATTAATTAGCATAAACTTCACAATTAATTGTATTAAATTTAAATTTATCAAATTTGTTTCAGAACCTTTATAGAAAAGAATACGATAGGATGTAGTGATGAATTATGAGTGTTTCTTTCACTTAATTTAATTAAAAACCTGAAGAATGTATGTAAACAGGAAAAGATAATATTATTTCTAACTAGCTTGTATGCGGCGCGTTGTTAAAACAGAAAGAAATAATTTTAGGAATTTAATATAACTATCTTATTTAATTAGGAATGATAGAAAGAATGATTAATTTTTTTGTCGATAATGAATACATTCATTGAATTAAACGATATATAAAGAAGAATTGAATAATAGGATAAATAATATTATTCAATTCTTCTTAATATATTTTTATTAATATATTATTCAATTCTTCAATATGATAAATTATATTACTTAATCTTATTATTCAAATCTTCTTCTTATTTTATTTTTTAATATATTATTCAAGTGCTTTAGGGTAGACAATATTTTTTTCCGTCGTAAGTAAAAATAAATATATTTCGTGGCGATACGATTCGTGAGAATCCAACTTGCAACTAATCATGTGAGAAGCATTAATTTTCTTGGTTCAATCTTCCCACTTGAAGTGATTGATCTTGGGCCTTGTTGACAGTTATCGAAAATGCAAGCCTAATGAGAAACTGCAGTCATCTGGTATCAAAAGGCATGCCAGTGGGAAAAATGGGAATGCGTGGCATGAGCACATGATCTCCATTCGATATCCCATTAAGCATAGTTGCCTTGATTCTTGCCGCATCTTTGTCTTCTGATGGGTCTGATCAGGTAATACATAAACATTGTCTTTCGATTCTTGCCGAAAGTTTGATCTTGAGATTCAGAAGCAAGGAAATTGCAATTCACAGATGATCTGCTTCATTGTTCGCTTGTTATTTCTCGTTTGTTTGAGAAGCTCGAATTTCCTTTTTTCTACTAATTGCTCCGCTTGTATATCTACTTAGTGAGAAATGTAGGAAGGCATATTTTTTGACGAAGCAATTAACTCTATATACGCTTGTATAACCGAAATACCATTTGGCGGTTTACTGAATAAATAAATAGAAAATACCATTAGCACTGGAAAATTTCCCTTATATGTAACTTACCTATTGATAATAATAATTTTTGTTTATATGTGTGACGTAAATTCTGGATAATATTGCGTTTCTCTGCAGCAAAATATTGTGCACGCTGAATGACAGTATCTTCTGTGGATGACTATTCGTTAATGCCGGTGTCCTGGCATAGGGATAGCACACTACCACGTCATTTAGGCGTCTCGCAACGGACATGGCTGTTCTTCCTCTGTGTTCTACCTGTGAAACGTGCGAATGTGCCCCCTTTTAAGGGGAGGTTGTGCAAGTGGGTGTGATGTATGAAGCAGCTAAGTCGTACTCTTGGCCTTAGCTGGCACTAATGAAAAAGCAAGAGACGCTTACTCGACTTAAGTTGGTGACAGATAACTGTCAGCGGCTTGTAAAGCTCCATAAGTCACAAGATAACTATTCATTAAAGAAAAGATGAAAAAAAATAAATGTGCTAAATATTTTCGATTTAATTTCACTCACATTGATTGGCATCCATAATAATAATTTTACTTAGTTTGATACATGTGAGATTAACACCAAATGGCTTGTGCCGTTTACTGTTTGTATTTTTTTCAATTGTCAATTTAAAAATAACCCTGAATCACGCAGATATATGAAACGATTTGTTTGAAAATTTTATTGTTTAAAAAATAAATGCCAATACTTGTACTATGCCTATACCCTTCGAGGAAGGGCATGCAATAAGTTGGCAAAGTTTTATCGTAATCAGATTAACGGTACGGCAAAATATAAAATACAAAAAAGCAAAAATTCTTTTTTACGTATTAGATATAGCGACATTTACAAACATATTAAGAGATTATTTTTGACAAATTTAATATCCTAATTGAAAAATAAGATATTTATTTAAAAGATGCTAGCTGGGAAATGATGAAAGACGACTGTCATTGTTGAAGATTAATTAACGAAGTAAATAAACGGCACATAAAGCCGATTTTCATGTACGAAGCACCTTAAGTCTCAATCTCTTCAAAAGATTAAAAATAATAATGTGAACACAAGTCTAATCATTTGTGAAACTATTTTTTTCCCTTTAATACCTTAAGCATGGAAAGAATGACACAATTATGAATTGAGGTTAGCCTGTTTATTTAAGAAGAATTACAGAAGGGGACATAGTGATTCACCCGATATTTTAAAGAGGAAATATATTCAAAGCGAATTTACCTTTTCTTTCAAAATAGCTACTTTTTCTTTCAAATAATAATGTATAAATTTTACTTTCATTTTTATGACTAAAATTTGCTGAACTTTTTTTTCATTTTTATGACTAAAATTTGAGGAGCTTCCTTTCAATTTTGTGAGTAAAAACAAATGAAATAAAATTGTGGCTATTTAATTCCCATTACACTCTATCAATCGCAGGGCTATGGTGGCCAGATCTTGACCTCAATTCATAGGATTTCAAGTTCAAGGCCCGATTCCCCCGAAAAAGCAGCGTGTAATCGGGCCTGGGGTAAGTTAAATCATTCGAGGCCAAACATCTTCCCGATGGTGTGGTGCGAAAATTTGCAGAAGGTGTGCCAACTCAGGGGCAGTCCCCGTTATCTGACCGCTGTTCAAAATCACGAGGTCCGTCCAAAATAGCCTTAGTATTGTTTTAAATCTGAACGTTAATGTAACAAAATTAAATCACCAATCGGTGTTTATTGTTATTTAGTTATTTTATATTTAGTTACTTGTTTTATTTGATTTTACTATTTTATATTTTTTTACAAAAATTACATATTATTTAAAAATAATTAAATATTATTGCAATTCCATGGCGAACATTCATCGGTAAAATGCGTTGATGATAAAGAAATTGTAAAACATTCGCTATCACCTCAAACAATGCTTATTTTTACGCTTTTGCCAACTATTGTACAATTAGATAATAAATGACAAAGAGGAATATACCTAGGATAATCAGGTCAATATTTTGCATGAAAAGTTGATATTTGTCAGTGGAAACGTTTTCAAAGCAGTTTTCTGTCATACATACACATTTTACATCATGCGAAGTCAATAAATGTCCCCATTTATTATTCAACGGTGTTACTTATTATTTAATACATTTTGGTTACAAAGCAGCCTACACAACATGTATTTTTCAGTCATTTGCATTGACTGGACTGCATTCAATCCATATTTAGAGCATTTTCGTATGGATGCGTTGATGGCATTCATGTTTCTATAACGATCCGAGTAGTAGAAATATTATTCCAGAAAATTTGATATAATTGCTCACTTTGTAAGTGCTTGTCTCTCAACAAAATTCCAAAAGAATAAACTGTAAAATTATTTTAATTATTAAGGGAATTTGTAAGCATTTTAAAATTTTTAAGAGTAAAAAATAAATTTTTATTTGAAAATGAATTAGATGACTTTTGGATTGCTAGTTCAAAATCTACTTCAATAGAAGTTTTTTACCTTATATTGTATCCGAGTAGATTTCGGATACTTGAAAAATCTACAAATATCTTTTGATAATTCCTGAAAAATCTACAAAATTACACTTACAGCAATGAATTCGTTTTATTATTTCTTTCAGCAGTCTTTGAAATTTGGTCTTCATGATCTGGCAGATGATCACATGAAATTTGTAAACGACATTTTAATACTTTCTGTGAAATTTAATTCTTAATAAGAATACATTTACGAATATATACGAGGGGAACTATTCCTTTTTAAGCAATTAGAACTTGTAATAAAAATTATAATTTTTAGATTTTGCATTTAAAAATAGATAATAATTTTAATTTGGATTGATTAAAATTAAATTTAGAGGATGAAAAACATCTCGAAAAGTATTTAAAGTGTGCACATTTCAAAAATTGAGTCTTTTTAAAATTAATGAAAAAGTGTAAACATTAACAAAAAATCAAATATTTTGCTTGTTAAAATTAGAGTCAGTTGTCTCTTTTCAATTTGAAATTATTATTCTCTCTTTGATATTTTACTTGAATATATCTCAATAAACTTAAAGCACTTTCTTGTACGTCTGAGGATGCAGGCGATATTTCCCTAATACGTATACAAGGTGTTTATAATTAAAGTTCTATTTTGAAATGGTCATTAAAGGAAAAATACTAGATAAAACTTGGTTATAGTTTAAAAAGGGTTACAAAAATTTCTTTTTTACGAAAAAAATTCAAAAATTCACCACCAGGGGAGAAATGACGTTATATGCAATATTATTAAGCAAAATAGTACATGGAGACATCTGTTTAAAATGTGTTTAATCGGTTCTGAAATGTGTTACAAAGCATGTTCACTGTGACATCCACCACTTTCTTAAAGAAAGTTAAATCGCATCTCAAATCATTGGGAATGCTAATGCTAGGCAGATATTGGTGTATATCATCCTTCAGTTTCCCTATATTTTTCAGATTATCACCATAAACGATACTTTTTGAGATAACACACATTGAACATGCTCTGCAAACACGTTTCACAAATCATTAAACACATTTTGAACCTACGTCTTCATGTCTCCCATTTTGTTTTGTCCTATATTGCATACAGCGCCATTTCTTCTCTGATAGTGAGTTTTTTCATTTTCTTTCGCAGGAAAAATAATTTCTCCTTTAAACTGTTGCCGTTTTTGATAACATTTGGTCCAATAGTTTTCCTTTTAATAATAAAAATGGAGCTTTATTTATAACCAACCTGTATAACAAGCCATCATATTATCCCAAAGTGGCTATATACGCTTGGTATACAATATCCACGTTATGTATACGAGATCATTCTATCTCGTATACATAAATACATATCTTGTATATCCATAAATGTGATCGGATGCTATCCACACATTTTCTGAAGAAAATCTTTATAAACCAGGCCACTAACCACCTATGCACTTGCAATGGAAAAAACATCCCACGCAATATTATTTCCTTCTTTACATCTCTCAGAATGTACCATTCGAAGGATTTATAATGCTCGACCCTCAATTTTATTAAGAGAATAAAATGCCTAATCCACCTCTCGGGCTCAATTGTCTTGATATACAACCTATTTATTGTCAAATTTTTCCGCTCTAGGATAATCCCTCGCTTTCTCTTTTACATTATTTCCTCTGGTTATTGTACGAATAGAGCTCTAACATTTTCAACAGCGTTTCATTCCGATCTCTGCCAATATTCCTAATATCTGATAATCTACGATGATTCAAATATAGACTAACATGCTTTTTTCAGTTATATCTTTGGAGTCGACGGAACTACTACGTATAATATTTTCAGCTTTGTCATTTGAATTCATTCAAATATACTAAAACATACTTTCTTTAGAAAATTTCCACCATTTTTTAAAAATATATCTAGATGTTAGATAAATCTTGAAATTTATAAAAACTTTAAAAAATAAAAAATTATCATTATTCAATATAGCTTTTTTTATATTTTATCTTTTAATATATCTAGTTGCTAGAAAAGCCTTGAGATTTTTTACGCTCTTCAATATAGAGTATTTTTATATTTTTAACTTTTAACATAACTAATTGCTAGATAAATCTAGAGATTTTTTACACTCTTCAATATAGAGTTTTTATATTTTAACTTTTAATATATCTAGTTGCCATAGAAATCTTGAGATTTTTACACTCTTCTATATAGAATTTTTATACAACGGTATCCTGATATGTTAGTGAATAAAAGATAAGGAGCCGGGGGATTAGGCGAGATAAAAATACTTATTCCTTCTTTTACTGGATATCCTCTCTTATTAAGAAAGTGTATAAAGAATTCCATTAAAAGACATGTTTTTCTTTGTAATAGGTTTCATGGGATCTACAAATCTTATATTTGATGAATTTTGATTTTGATTTTTTATACAGTTTTTATTATACTAGGGACTGTTTTCACTTTCGGCTCTCAATTCTGCTTATGAACAGTCGGTCTAATTACTATGTACTTCTAATTTATTGGTGAAATGGCCTTCACGAGGCTCATGTGATATTACTGAAGATACTTTTCATTATATTTTAATCGAATTCACATTTTGAATGCGCATCTTTTTCATGTATGTACCACCGACACCAGTGACAACACCAACCATTTTGATGAAGCGTTTCCACTTTTTTTTCTTTCTTCTTTCCCCTCCCCATTTTCCTATTTTTGCACGTAACCACCCTCTCCCCTGCTTTAATATAAAAGGGTTAAGAGAAATAACTGACAAAAATTTGTTTGAGATGATGACAACAAAAAGAAAGATAATCACAAATTGACTATTCTGACCCGACCGAAGGTCATGGATAAACATGATTGTCCAGGTCACCGCAACAGCAACACTGGTGAAAACTGTGGTTGAGTCTCCTAAGAACTATCACCGGCCACGGTACAAAAATTTCCTAAGAAAATACGTCCCATCATGGATGGGAGGCTTTTTTCGTGTACTCAAAGGGTGAAGAGAACCAGCCACAATACCGGAAGCTTCTCATCCTCAATTACGAGGTGCCCCCATTCCCCGTGGAGAAGAACAAACATCTATGAATAATTTCAGGAAATTTGTGGTAGGTTGATTAGATCTTGGAGAATGGTAACAATAAATACTGGGGTATAAATAAATGTCCAGACAAGTAAATAGTTTTTGAGTTATTTGTTTTGAACCTTTGATTTCCTTGATAAGACCAAGACTCAAAAGTGAAGTACTACTCATACACTAGATGCTATCCTTGAAGATAATTTTCATCTCTAAAATTTCAGATATGTCGTTATATTTGATTTTGCTTAACTAATACATGTGCCTATCTGAGATGCCGAATGGATTGGATGAGTCAAGCTGTGTTTGTCCAACAACAAAAAAAATGGGATCTCTCTTAGTCGTCTAATATGTCCCACAGGGAGGGCAACTAGTAATTGAGGATAAGAAGCTACCGGTATGGTGATTGGTTTTCGCCACCCCTGTGGGTATAGGAAAATGTAGGGATCTGATTCTCCCCCATTGATGATGGGACTTACTTCTTTATAAAAGGGTTGTGCCGTAGCCGGCTATGGCCCTTAGATCTCAACCATAGTTTTCACCTGTGCTGCTGTTACTGCTATCCGGTCATCAAAGTTTTCCCGTGCCTTCCGATGGGTGGGAGTAGTCGATTTGTAACTAATCCTCTAATAATCATTTTCAAACAAAATGGACATTTTAAATATTCCTATCAACTTAAGTGATATTAATTTCTTCGAGCACAGCCTTGTGGATCTTACAACAAATTTTTGCAATATTTCAAATGATCGAGTCTCCAGAGATAAATTCAAATTTGGGGATAAAAGAGCTTGCACAAGGCAAATCCTTCGAGTTGGAGCTGTTACGAAATATTTGTAAAAGTTTTGAACCATATTTGCTGATATCTAAATGTCAGTAAGATTGTTGATGTTCTAAGCATCGATTTACAAGAGTAAAATCATGCCTATTCTTTTCGTGATGGTTGTTCGTTGATGTGAAAGAGAGTCCAGTTTGTGCATCGTTTAGAAGAGATTGAATTAAATGACAGCATGCTCACATCCATGAGATCGATTAAAACAATCCTTTACATTAGCTTGGTGCAACATATAAAGTGTTGCAGTAAATGTTTTCACAAATGTTAAGTAAAATTTCAAAGAAATTCCTTTTTCTTCTATTTTCATAATGTAAAAAATTACCAAAAACTTTGCATGTTAGTTTATTCTTCCATTCATATAAGAATGTCGAAACAACACGTAATTCACAAAATAAGTACAGCAACAAGATTATCCTTTCTTTGTATGATTTTTTTCGGGAAATAAATAATATTCATACTCTTGATTAAATGAAGGTAGTTTAAAATGTCCTAGTATAAATATATAGCAGAAAATAATTTAAAAAATCATTAGGATGGATACATCCATCAGCATACAAATTTAAATGTTAAGCTCAATAAAACATCTTCAATGTCCCTTTCATCTAAATTTCTCCACTCATTATCACTTTTATTAGCAAACAAATATATCAGATTAGTTATAAAAATGATTCAAGAAATCGCGGGTTTCTTCCAACCATAACAAACAGTTGAATGACAAATTCAAACCCACTGTAAGGATTGCGACATTTGATTTTTTTTGATAGATACATTCCTTATTTAGCAATTGTTGTGAAAACAGTTGTCAGAAACAATCAATTTACAGTACATCTGTTTTGAGTACAATTTTTTTTTTCACTAAATGTTATGATGGAAATTTTCGTCATCATGCAAAGAAGAATTAAGCCATTTAACTTAATTTCTGTAGATTAGTGAATTAGTCCATTAACGATCTAAAGTTCTAAATTTAACTTGTTTTATATAGACCTCGTTGTTCAAAAGTTCAAAAAAGTATTCATATTAGGAAATAATAATTCTGTTTTATGCATTTTTGTATTTTTTAAAGCTTGTTTTGAAATAAGTATCCCTCTGTTATTACTCATTGCATTATTTATTCCAATCGACCAGTTTCCTATATGCAATTATTTTTTACTAACACGCACTCTCAATGGCATAAGACCATTAGCATCGATATTACATCTTTTACGATATGACCCCCTAAAGGCGTTCCAATCATTCGATTCCCTAAATGACAAAAGCATGGTCTCCGGTCATTCATATCTAAATACCAAAACGAACAGCTTTATTAACATCCAACTCAGGGTTGTGTTTTGATGGATTACCGAGAGACGCTTGCTGGTAATTGCTGTGAGTGATTAATATAGATTGCCATATGGTGTCCAGCTCTAATATGCTTCCTAATATAGGAGAAGGTAATATCTTTTTGCGTAATATTTCTTTCACGTGACAGCAGAAAGTTTTTCGTGGGAAAGTTCCCAAAGGAAATCCTATGCAGACAAATAGTTAGAAGAGGCCAAAATTAATTCTCGATCCACAAGGAGGGAATGGATGATATTACTTTTCATGAATTTTATAGTAATCAACTGCCAATAAAGGTTTTCTGGAGAAAAAAAATAAAAGCTTTGTATGGTTTTCGTTTCTCATTTACGAAATTGTAAATTTGTTAATTTCGAAAATCTTAAATGCTGTTGTTCAGTACATAGTAAGCGTTCAGAAATTAGAGTTTTATTTTATAAATATTAATTAACCCTCAGACAGCGTAATTTTTTGAAAACGCTGTTCAGATGTTACTGTATCATATTATGATATAATAGAAATTTGTAATCGCAGAAATAAAACACCCTAAACTGCGAAAACGCGGGATGCAATTGAAAATGCACTGATTGCCAACCCGGCGAAATCGCGGGATTTGCAGATACGGGGTTAAACGCTAATTTAAACTCAAAATTTCTAAACAAAATTTATATATAAATATTTTCATATCTTTTAAAGAAAATTCACTTTAGAAAACAAGCACAATTAACTGTAAAGCGATCAGTCAATCTATGTCCTGTCGATACTGCTACGTTCAGTGGTGGCGGGGTGGTCACCTGTATACAAGAAGTCAATCTATAATACAGAAAGTTACATTATAACAAGAATTGGAAATATTGAACCGAAATGTAAATTCTTCGTAGCATTATGTAACAGCTCTATTAGCCATTTCAATATTCGGAAAATACAAAAGATCCACTGCATTTCATTATTCTGAGATGGCCACTTTTCGACCATTGTATCTCACTAAGAGGTGAGACGCGAAAGGATGATTGCATTTCTGGAATTTTTTGTCATTCTTTGACCATGATTCCCACCTTATTAGATATTTTTCGTTCAATTTTTGTTCTCGTGTATCCTAATATGTTGTCGTTGCCGACATTATTATTTTAATTTGATTTAATCTGCGAATAATCGGAGTTTATTTCATTGTTAAATGTAAACTTTTCCTTTCATATTACCTCTCATCCCTATTTTGACGAATTAAATTCATGATAACACACGCACAAACGCGTGGATAGTTTTAAAATCCATTGGCAAACAATAAGTTCATATAGATCTAAGTTTCACAATAAGTTCTATGTTATTAGTGTATATTTCGTGAAAAACGGACGTTGTTACGTTCTGCTTGATTTAAAGCTCTTATTCTGTAACACTAATGAAAAAGCGCGAGGGAAAGCCGCACTACTGTCTCTCCGACCAGCACGAAAACAAATGGACAAAGAAAACTGAAGAACCGGACCGCCTCAACAGCAACATTGACAGGAGCTGTGGTCAAGTCATAAGAGCTATCACTGGTCACGCTGCAACTCTCCCAGTAGGAAGTATGACCCGTCATCCAGATCCAGAGCCAGATCCCCAACCTCTTGCGTGCCCACCAGGATGGTGAGATGCAGCCACCATGCCGGAGGCATCTCATCCTCATTTCGAAGTGCCCCACGGGGCTAGGCGCGAGGGAAAATGAAGCGAAAATTGAAATCAGCATTTCCCCTTACTTTCCAGAATATGTTTTTATGTATACTCACATGCAAGTTTATTGTTTTGAACAATATTTTCTTTGTTATACAAAATATTGAGTAAATATCTTAAAATCGGATGTCGAAATATTGGACATCAGGATAGTAAGAATTTAAAACGAAAAATTGCGATTGAAATAACCTTTAAATTTTCATTTAAAAAACTTATCTCGTTCAATAACTCTTACATATTGTTCGTTAAAATAACATTCTTGATATGGATTACCTCTTCTGACTGCTGATTAGCTCCTTGATTTCGGAAAATCAGAACGATTGCGCAAGACACTCTCGTCAATTTCTTTATTTCAGGAATATTATCTATAACCTTCCAAGTCTATTCTTCGGATGATGTGTCTATGACTCCAGAGCATTCACCAGAATCACTTATTAGTCGCATAGTACGTTTTCGTTCAGGCAATATTTCACTATTATTCGTTTCATTATCAATATCAGGTAAATGTATGCTTCTTTCTTCTGGTTCTTCAGAATACTCTTCCATAGTTCTATTCTACTTTATTCTATTATGGTGTTTTATTTCACTGCACGGTCTTCCGAAGTAAAAAAATATATTTTGACCCAATCGAGGGTCGCATATTTATAATGTATTTATAAGATAGAAATTCCCAGTGACTGACAAAAATTTGATTCATAATTTTTACCAAGAAATTCTTATAGTAAATAAAATTTGATAGGTATCTATGATATCAACATAAGTAATAAAAAATCCGGCTTTAATTCACTAGAAATTTTAAAAATAAATTTATTATCACATTTACGTATAACTTGAGTCGCACGATGCGTATTGCCCGTCATTGTGATGTATGGCAGACAGAGCAGTGATATTTTATTTATTTATTCAGAACTTTTCGTTTGGTAATGCTCAGAATTTGCGTTTGGAAACGGGTAGACTGAAAACAACTATAAAAACTTTTTTTTTCAAGGTAAAGATGAAATCAATATACACTGATGGAAAAAAAATCCCAAGACCAAGAAAAAATTTTTGTACAGTAATGAAATTATAGGAATACATTTGTCTAGGTAACATATTTAATTGATTAAATTTTCAAGATCCCAGGTAGAGCCATTTCAAATGTGAAATGTTGGTACATTAGTAACCGGTGTAACCACCAGAATTTTGAATGCAAGCATGCAAACGTGCATGCATTGTGTCGTACAGGTGTCGGATATCAGTTTGTGGGATGGAGTTCAATGCCTGTTGCACTTGGGCGGTCAATGCAGGGACGGTCAATTCTGGTTGTGGATGACGCTGGAGTTGTCGTCCAATGTTGTCCCATTCGTGCTCGATTGGAGAAAATTCTGGTGATCTAGCAGGCCAAGGCAACATGTCGACACTCTGTAGAGCATGTTGGGTTACAACTGCGGTATGAGGGCGAGCGTTCTCCTGTTGGAAAACATCCCCTTGAATGCTGTTCATGAATGGCAGCACAACAGGTTGTATCACTAGACTGACGTACAAATTTGCAGTCAGGGTGCGTGGGATGACCACGAGAGTGCTCCTGCTGTCATACGAAATTGCTCCCCAAACCATAACTCCAGAAGTAGGCCCTGTGTGTCTAGGCCGCAGACAGGTCACTAGCAGGCGTTCACCTGGCCTCTTTCTAACCAACAAACGGCTATCACTGCGACCAAGGCAGAACCGGCTTTCATCAGAAAACACAACAGATCTCCACTCCGTCCTCCAATGAGCTCTAGCTTGACACCACTCACGTCGCAAACGGCAGTGGTTTGGAGTCAGTGGAATGCACTGTACAGGGCGTCTGGCTCGGAGCTGTCCTTGAAGTAACCGATTTGTAACAGTTCGTTGTGTCACTGTGGTGCCAACTGCAGCTCGAATTTCAGTTGCAGACGCAGTATGATTAGCCACAGCCATACGCCGAATACGACGGTCTTCCCTCTCAGTAGTACCACGTGGCCGCCCGGAACCTGATCTTCTTGAGGCAGTACCTTCCTTTGACTGCTGCCGCGAATACTCCTGCACAGTGGATACATTCCTGCCAAGTCTTTCAGCAATATCGCGAAAAGAAAACCCACCTTCTCGTAGCCCTACAACACGACCTCGTTCAAACTCAGTGAGCTGTTGATAATGGCTTCTTCGTCTTCTCAGAGGCATCCTTGACTAACATTAACACACTACGTCAAATCTCAACTGTAAATAACGATCACGAACCTTACAGCGCTTATTTAAAGCAAACTTCATTTGCATGTTCATAGTGTCGCTACTAGCGCCACACTTACGCGCGTAGCTCGAAATTTGAATCGACGTCATCTTTCAGATGTATAAACACGCCTACCGAATTTCGTTTATCTAGCACAGCTCCTTCCTAGTGTTGGGATTTTTTTCCATCAGTGTATTTTTAGGATTTGAAAAACTGGTGGTTAATTTATTTAAACCTCAGAAGACTGATTAAACTCAATTCAGGTGTTTTTTCTTCTTATCTATATGATCGCTTGCTTATTTGAACCTCCATCTTGAGCTATCTGGGCCAGCCAATCAATCAATAAATATCCCTTCATTTGAACTGCTTTAATTTTTTATTTTGTCATTCGAGAGCGAAATCAACTAATATTGAAAACACGAACTATTACTTGTATGTAAAAAAGCTGATTATTCAAAATATAAATAAAAACAAATAGTGTATATACAAATCTATTCCCTTCTATTTTTCATCTATTCGATGAAATAGATGAAATTAACCGAAAGTATTAATATTTAAGCTATCCATACATTCGTGCTTATGATTCTCTGCCATATTAGTAAGATTATATTAATTAAAAATTCAATCAATGTCATTTTATTTAATTCCTAAATATATGCAGGTATGAAACGAGCTGGATAATTTTTATTTGTTTTTGAAAGATATCTATAGTAGATCTAAAATATTTGAATAAAAATTGAGAATAACCGAAAGTATTAATAATTAATTTATCCATACATTTATGCTTATGATTCTTTGCCGTGTTTGTAAGATTATATTACTTAAGGATCCATTCAATGCCATTTCATTTAATTCCTCAGCGAAGGCAGATATGAAAGAAATAGGAATTTTTTTATTTATTCTTTGAAAGAGATCTAATATAGATCTAAAATATCTGAATAAATAAATCATTTTTTTAATCTATTCTTTGAAATAGATGAAAACAATCGAAAGTATTAATATTTAAGCTATCCATAAATACATATGATTCTCTATCGTATTTGTATGGTTATATTAATTAAAAATTCAATCAATTTCATTTTATTTAATTCCTAAATGTAGGCAAATACAAAAGATATTGGAGAATGTACAGAAAGTAGTTATTTTTGTTTGCAAAGTATAATCTTTAATATCAGAAGCAAATAAAAAAGAATTCATCATAAATTTCAGCAAAAATTTAACTTTTCGAACCAGTCAAGTTATCTGAAACTCAAAATAATCGCGAATTATGATTTTCCCGCATTCCGTTTCCATCATTTAGGCATCCTTCGAGCTGAGTTCCTTTGTTCATCAATAGCGTGGAATTCTTCTTGCATTCCTACCCACATCGTCTGCCGAAATCTTATAGAATGAGAGTCATTTTCTCAGAAGCGCCTTTTTTTTTTAATACTTGCTCCCCGAATTCATTATATACTTCAAGGTGCGCTTTTAGCTCCTCTATTTATTCTTCCTTCCGATCAACGATCGGAGTCTTTGATTTATTTACACAGGTGGACTTTGACTGAAATAAAAGATCTAATGTTCTTCTGTCTCATCTAAAGGTATCATTCGCTGAATACTAGTTATATTTATAAATTTAAAGTTACCTTTTTACTCATTCTAGATTTTTCAAAGCCAAGTCATCTCGAATAGTTTGTTAGCCCAATCTTACAGAAAATAACAAAATGTGAACGCGTCCTGGAATAGGGATAGCGTATCTTCCCCATGATCTGGGCGTCCCAGGTTTGAGCATGTTTGCTATTCTGTGTTCTATCTGTGAGTAGTGTGAATGTGCTCCCCTATAAAAAGGGGTTGTGCAAGCGATTATGAGGCATGAAGTAGCTAAGTCGTACTCTTGGCCCTAGTTAGCTCTACTAAAAAAACAATGGTCGCTAATTTAGGCATACATCGCAGAAAGCTTTCTGTCAGCTGGCTTGTAACATGCATAAGTAACAATAACAATAAAATGTTTTGCTCTTTAAGTTAAGCTAACAAATGTACATGATATTTAAAAGGAATCGTATCTCGGCGGCCTGATGGTAAGGTCTCAATTTCAGGAAAAGGAGGGTTTCATGTTCGAGACCCGATTCCCTCTTAGAGCCATCATGTACACGAGTCTGGTGCACGTTAAATCCATCTGTGCAAACGTCATCCGGTTGGTGTGAGAAAAAAAGGAAAGAGGATGCCAACTCATGTGTCGTTCTCCTCATCTGACCGCGGATCAAACGCACGAGATCCCTCCTCAAATATCCTTAGTGTTGCTTTAAAAGCAGGACGTTATTATAACTAAGCTAGGCTAAACTTTAAAAGTATATATAATTTTATGAAAAAAAATTCGCTGCAATTATATTACTGAATTCAATTTACACTTTGAATAACGATTGAAAATTATCTCTTAAAGTTTATATGATATATATCGTCTTTCGATCGCAGAAAAGTTTTCTCATATTTAGTAAATGGTGAAAGTAATTCAGTTAATAGTGATGCAAGTAGGTAATGGTCATGATAGTCGCAGGGAGTATATTTAATAACAATTATATGTGCTCATTCATTATTTAATCTAACATGCTTTATAAACTGGCAGTTTTTGAAATTTATTTCTATTTGATATGATTTAATCGTCATTCATCCCCCCAACCTTATTTCTTACACCTTTACATTTGTTTTATTAAAAATATAATTGAACCAATCATACAATACAGCTATTTAATACACTGAAGAGGGCCATGGTAGCCTAGTGTTCAGCTCTCGGTTTCAGATTCGAGACCCAATTCCATCGAAGAACTATCGTGTAACCGATTCTGGTATACGTTAAATACATCGGTCCCGAACGTCTACCTGCTGGTGTGGTGTAGAGAGGGGTTTGCCTCCTCAAATGTCTCCCTCGTTAACTGACTATGGTTCAAATTACGAGGTCAGTCCCAAAGAATCCCTAGTGTTGCCATAAAACGGGACATTGATTGTTGCTAAACTGAAATTATGCACACACGTAAATGAAGAGTTTATAATATTTTTGAATATAAATATATTAAAAATAAATTTACCTTATTTTTATAGCCATAGAACGAAATATGAAATATAATTGAAATACTAGAAATTTATCTGATAGCGCTTTCCACAATTATTTTATAGAGATTTTTTAGATTTTAGATATGAGGCATAATACATCTCCAATTCAATTAAAATGCGTCTGTTACCTGGAATAGTTAGAGGCCTGGTGGTAAGGTCTCAGCTTTGGAGGGAAATAAGTTCGAGGCCCTATTCCACCAAAGAGCCTTCATGAAAGCCGGTCTGATGCACGTTAAATCCATCGGAGCTAAACGTCCTCCCACTGATGTGGTGTGGAAGTTTTGTGAGGGGGTACCAACTCAGGTGTCCTCCTCGTCATTTGATCGCGGCTCAAAATTACGAGGTCCATCTCAAAATAGCCCTGGTGCTGCTTCAAAACGTGACGTTCATACAACTAAACTAAACTAAACCTGGAATAGTCAATGGTGTTCTATCAACTGGGAATTAAAAATTTCAGAATTCACTCGAGCAATCAATACTGCGAAATGAGCAATGTATTCGAAATGATCAAGAGGCTGCGAGACAATATCTGTTAATGTTGAATAATATTAAATGCGTTAGAGAAATATTGCAGTATGAAACTAAAATGTCAGCAAATCTACGCATATCTATTGAAAGTATTTTCAGATATGCCTTCTCTCGTCCCGAATTCGTGAATGAGAAATTAAAAGTATTCTTGTATATTCAAAATTCTCAAAAGCACAATTTTCAGATCGTATTTGTTGTTTAATATATGGCGTGTTCGTTTCGCCTAATACGAAGCCATTATTATTATGAGATGGGGTGTCGCTCTTTATAAATTAAATTTTAAAATAACCATTTTAAATGTCGTGTTGGTTGCCTGTCACATTAATTTAGTTATGAAAGTCACCAATATCTTTCATGTATACATAACGCAAGTAATTTTAAAAGAAATATTGTATATTTAAAATCATACACATAAAGAGGAAAAAAATATAATGCATGTAAACTATTAAAATATTTTTGACAGAACTTGCGCTTTACATTTATGGTTGAAATTTTTTGAACTTCTTACTCAGAGAGTATAAACATTTGATGAACAATTAGAGTTCGATAATCTGTATCAGATATTTGTACACATCTCAAATAAATAGTAGTTATTATGTTCTTACATAAATTTTCATAGGCGATTCATAATAATTACCTGCCCAACGATAATTAACCCTATTTTTCCACTCGAATAAGCTTTCTGGCTGATAGCCTATTTCTATGATTTTGATTCCTTTTATTTGTTAGTTCTTTTGACTGAATGATGAGATCAGTGATACGGAAGCCCTCTCCCAAATATTTCTAATATTATTCCGCATTTGCATTAATTAGTTGATTAAAGCATTCAATGTAGCTATAAAAGCATTCAGAAAAACTATCTTAAATATTCATTTGGTATATCTTTTTTCATATTTAACTGCTGCTATTCGATAATAAATAATAAGAGCGATATGTCACGCACAATAGCGTTTTAAGTATATAGATAACTAAGATAAGAATCTATTTTTTAAAGGAAATTTTTGGGGCAAATGTGTGTAACTTCACAAAATAAACAAGTGTTGATAAACAATAATTACTTTTGGTACATGCAAAATTCTTCATAGTATACGACAAAATGAGCATCGAGAGCATTGATCTGGGAGAAGTTTGATTATTGAATTGAATCTGGAAGAGTAATTAAAAGGGCCCTAATTCTTCGATGGTGCTTTAGTTTCTAGTTAATATATGCTTTTTTCTGGTTTATTTTCTCATTATTTTCGTTTGGTCTCTGTAGGATTTGTCAACAATTTGACTTCATCACGAAGGAGCATCAACACGCAAATATCTTTCCCCATCTGCTCTTCTAATTCTCTAAGAAGTACTTTCCTGACTAATCGTTACATTATTGGATTGAGATGCCTTTGTGACTTATCTCAGAACTGCTAAATTTTATTCTATTAGACAGTTTTCTTTGGAGTTTCTTAAAAAAAGTCTGCTAAAAAATCCCCGGGTAGAGCAAATATGATAAATAACATTCTATACCATGTCAAAGTGAACTTCAAAGTAATTAAACGTAGTAACTGCCATTTTAATTTAAACTCAAAAGTATTCAAAAATGTGATTTTTCTCACTATTTAATGAAATTTTAAAAATGTGGAATAAGAAAAGTTCTTATATTGAAGCAACAAACAATCTCATTAAAAATTTAATTTAAAAGATTTTTCCAAAAACTTTTGCAATATAGAAATTTTAATAAGAGAAGGTTTATCTATTTTATAACGTATTCTATTTTTTCAGAACTATAGATATGCTTTCTAGTTTATTCGCTTTGTTTTTTTTATCTCAATAGATGGCGCTAAGATAGTTTTACGGTTTCAATATTTTTCTTATGGTGTTCAACAAATATTATAGGCGTATCCAGCTTTAAACGCGGGAAAATTGAAATTATAACTTTGTGAAGTGATAGATTCATTTTCTTCACAAAGTTTATGGAGATTTTACTTTCAACTGGTAAGTTCTTTGCCTTCATATTCAATTGATATTTTTTATTTTTATGATTAAATTTTTTTTATAATTTGGTTTTGATTCAATTTTACTGTGATCTTGATTAGATTTAAAATTTTGGAAATAATGTTTTGCTTAGAATTGTGTAATCTATTGTCTTGAAACTTTGTTTTAATTCCTTCCTAAGGGTGAATAACAAAACATTCTTCATGCTGAATTAATTAATCTATTCTTTTTTGAATTCATTTTTACATTTAACTTAATATTATTGGATTGATATGTCCTTGTGACTAATCTCAGAATTAGCAGATTTTATTCCATTAGATTTTCTTCGGAGGTTTCTAAATAAAAATTCTTCTAGAGAAAATCCTTGAGTAGAACAAATAAAATAAATGACATTCTCATATCTCTATTACACAAGTAACGTTTCATAATATTCAAGAGGGATTTACTTCGTAGGGTGTTGTTTTTTATTCTGCTATTGTAGTTATTTGTATCTTAATATTTTTGTTTGTTAATTCTAATCACGTTTTGATTTTTTTATTTGTGACAAAACTAAACAATACATTTCACTGTTTTGTTTATTTCTGTTATATTGTAATTATATTTTGTGTCCAGGATAGATATACGTTTTATGCTTTTCTGTTTAATTTATACAAGTAAAAACTCGAAATGACGTTATTAATTTGATCAAAGTAACCCATTCTTCGAAAATCTGACAGTTGGCCTCTGAAATAAACTGGCAAAGGATTCTTGTTTTTCAAAGGAAAAAAGAAGCTTTGACTTATTAGATTCAACAAATCAAAATATTTTTCAATGTATTTTAAGTGATTGCTAAAAAAATTTTAGTAAATACAACTGATAGGATTGGAAGACTGATAATAATATTATGCAATATTATTTTATTAGTAATGCTCTAATTGGCTCAAATATCCTAAGAAATTATTCTCCATTTTAATTAAAACATTTATCTGAATGGAAGAATATTTCCATGTTAAATAGTTCAAGAATTAATTTGCTCGTCAATATTAAATAGGGCTATCCTTTACACTTGAAAAATTGTGCTTGATCGCACTGTGATTTAAAGCTGCTGAAGCACTTAAATCAATAACTTCTTTAGTTTAAGAAACATATCCAACAGAAAATTTAAATTTTAAATAAACACTGATTTTTAAAGAATATAATATTCTTTTAACAAGATGATCAGGGTGATATTTACATTCTAAATAGCCCACAAACTCTCTATGTATAGCAATTTAATAATTGCCCTTAGATCTTATAATAGCCTGCTGAAGCATGATAAAGCAAATCTTGCTAGAAAAAAAAACGGCAGTTCAATAAAGAGCCTAAAAAATCAATTTGTAAAGGCAAAATTCTTAAATTGTAAAGTAATGATGTAATAAATTGGTAAGTAAATGTGCTCGTTTCATGATTAAGATAATTTTGCATTTGCTTTTGCTCGTCCCCTTTTTTAATATTTGCTAAACAAACAATCCAATGTCTTAAAAAGAAATCGAACAGTTTCTCTAACCTAATAAACTGAGATTTTTTAAGGGTGATAATTTCTTTGTCTAAATCAAATTTAAAGATACTTAAATTTTATTTTTCCTACCTTCAACAATAGTTTTGTATATTGATCAAGTATTGACATTTAAAATAATTAATAATGGATATAAATATTTTTAAAAGTTAAAATACTTTAGAGAATCAATTTGATAAAAAAAAAGTTTCGCTAAAAATTCAGACAGAAATACCGAGACAACTGTTAGAAAATTTCGACATTATGAATATTAGGAATTTCAAATTCTTTTGTCCGTCGCACTTTATTCTAAAATGATGCAATGAATTTTTAACCTGCTATTGTGCGTCTTTATTTAAAGTAAATCACTTCACTTGACATTAAGAATATCGTTATTTATCGGTATCATATCCGGCATTTATTTCATCCGATATGCAAATATAAGAATTAAGATATTGATATAAATACGTATCATTATGTTTGTAATGATGGTGGTGATCTCAGATCCTGGAATGACAGTCTTTGTACAAATGTTTCCTTATATGTACAAATAGTTCATCATGCGTTTCATTTGATTTCCTCAATAAATTGTGTTTAATTTAAAATTTTCCTTTTGTCACACCCAATCTGTGGAGACTTTTATTTGTCACCAATTCCACTGCAGTTACTCTAATGTCAAACGGCTGAATCACTAGCCTTTAAATAATTTAAATAATTTACTAGTTTTAACAAGAATTAAACCAAAATTCCGAAACACCGATCAGGATTAAAATCAAGTGAAACTTTCTGTTAGAAATCCAAAACTTCACGAGGAAAAATAAATTAATAGTCACAGAAAAAAAGTGAAAATCAGTGATTGAGATTGATAAATCTGAATCCTATGAAACGAGATTCTTCGAGAATGTATGTCGATGTACAGAATTCCACTAATATTATCCAAGATTATGGGTGACTCAATAGTTATCAATTGATTTCCCCAAATATGTATCATTTAGTTAAGGGCATTTCGGGATTTCTAACTGTGTATCATTTTCTTTTATCAGGTATTCTGAATAAACTACAAACAGGAATAGATTAAGAGGTAGAATAATTTATCATTGATAAAAATCATGTCATTATTTTTATGCAGCTATTGGAAACAAAAAGAAATCCACGTTTTCAATAAGAAATATCTTTTATTTGCTTCGAAATTAAATGTCAGATGTTTAAAAAAAATTAACAAAATGCTATTATTTAAGGTTTTATGAAGGATTTATTATGACAATAGACAAAAATCAGGTAATGTGTCTTAAGATGAAATTGCTTTCACCATGAAAATATTAAAACAAACCATTATGGCGTTCCATAAGTTTCTTTCCTATATTTAATATGAAATGAATACACAATATTTACTGTTTAAGATATTTTTTATTTTGCTATATTTTTTGCCTTCTTCAATCTCTCAAGAAGCTTCATTATGCTTTCTTTCCAAAATTGTTGTGTTTTGGGCAAGAAAAATCCTTAAAGTACGCTTTTATTTCGCTTATGTATTTAAAGCGCTTATCGCGAAGAGAATTTCTTAAGGACTGAAAGAAATAATTATATGGAGCGAGATCTGGAGAGATGCTGTAAAACATCCCAATCAAACTATAAGATATTCTCTCTTACGTCTAATACAATATGTGGTCTTGCTTTGTCATGATGAAAAACGCCTCTTGGGTTCATTGATTCTGATCGAATTTTATTCTTTGGCAGCTTTCAATTGATCCAGTTGATGACAGCATTTCGTAGAATTTATGATCTCACCTTGAGAAAGGAACTGGTAGAAAATTAGCTTTTCCAATCTCACCAAAGATTTAAAAGAAGCTACGGTACACTTGAAACCGATGACACAGACGACTAATAGATAAGGCTTGTATTTACACAAGCAGAGCCTGATTAGGTCATTCCTAGTGCGATAAAAAAGAAACCTTTTGGGACACCCTGGTATTTAATTTAGAAGAACTTAAACGAGAAAAAGTAATCACTTTGATGACTTTTTTCCACATCATTTTACAAAAGGAACTGAAAACTCTAAAGTTTAAAACTCAAATTGTGTGGTTTTTTAATTACATTTTACTTGAGGCTGCATGGAGGTTGTACTACCTAATTATTTATAACGTAATATAGTTATTTAATCAAACTAGCACAATTTATCCAAACAGAGCAAAGAAATGCAAACTTAATATAGAGGATGAAAAAGCAAAAATTTACTTGTTATTTTGAAAAGGCAAAATTCAAAATAATAGTAGCACTTTACTAACAAACGGGTCATCGCTAAGCATGTTTAAAAATAAATATCTTATAAAGCAAATATTATGAAATAGAGAAATATAAAAATGCTATTAATATGATTATAAAAGAAATGGGATAAAAGATTAATCTCAAAAAAAATGTTTTAAATTACATTTTTCTCAATTCTCGAGATCAGAAAAATGATGCGTTGACAATAGAAAAATAAACCCTATTCATTGGCTTATATTTTAGGAAATATGTTTAAAACATCTGAATTCTCATGAGATTATGATTATAAAACAAGTAAATGCTTTTTTTTTTCTCTTTTATACAAAGCATGATTTTAGATATAAAATAAACATTCAACGCAAATTGAAGCGACTTTGCCTAGCGGTTAATACTTTTATGTTCTAGATTATGGAGTTTTATTCCCTTTAAAATATAATAATCTAGTCGAGTTAGTTAAAATAATGAAGAAAAAAATAAGTAATAATTTTTAATGAAATGTGGCAATTTTAATAAAATGCAATTAATAAAGTTATAGCAATCAATTCAAATTCACCTTAAAGATAAAATTTTAAAATATTCAAAGCAAATGCTATAAAGATAATACATAAAAAATTCTGGTATTTTGAAGTATAAATAGAATAAATTGAATCAAACGTAACGTGCTTTTTTAACTTCTTACATGTTATTTAACAGGAAAAATATATTTTCTAATCTTATATTTCTAAAAATGCAATTTTCATGTAAAGAAAAAAGATAAAATGTGAATTGTTCACGCAAAGAGGTTATGGGGAATTTATTTCACAATAATCGTACTAAAGAAGGGAAAGGACTAGAATCTGTACATTTTTGCCTTCCCAAAATGAAGCAGTTTATTCTGAAGTTATAAATAGACATGCATTCAATAATGAATATATATATGATGCTTGCGGCGTTAAATTAGAATGCAGTGACTGTTTTATTAAGAGGGTACTTTTCTTAAATTTGCGCACATACACACATATGGAAAATGAAAAATCCTAGCATCCAAAATCAGTGGAAGGAGACACAAATATATATATATATATATAACGAATACGTATGCAAAATAAGTGAAAACTTTAACATTTTTATTATATGTTTTCGACACCTCATGGGTCTCGGTTTTAGAACCGGTGAGTTTTCAGGTTCGAGACCCAATTCCACCAAAGGACGTCGGGACCAAACGTCTTCCCGTTGGTGAGACATGGAAGTTTGAAGAGGGGAGGACAGCTCATATGTCGTCCACATCATTTGACCACGGTTCAAAATTTTAAGTTTCGCCCCAAAATAGCCTTAGCTGTTGCTTTAAAATGAGACGTTGATATATATAAATAGTAACCCCTCCACCAGGAAATTGAATTCACTACGAATCGAAACACCAGCGTTTCAGTGTATTTGAATTCTTCTCGTTTATCTTTTCCATTTCTCGGGAAGTCATCGATATTCACGGGATTTCAATTGCCCTTGTAACCAGAAGTCTGCTAGAATAACTTATGCTGATCAAAGTGGCCACTGAAATTAATATTGTTTCTAAATGGGTTCGATTAAGAAATAAAAATTATATTTGCAATGTAACTTCTTGTCACCTCCTTCATAAATGTTCTTTAGGGAGTATACCTTTTCTCCTCAAAGACGAATCATGCACTCACCCACAAAATTTAAAAATTTTCTTTCTTTTAATTCTGAAAATTTCTTGCAATTTAGGTCTCAATGCATTTGTTAAAAAATCATTAAGTAAAAAATAAGTGAATCCGCATCTTTTAACAGTTCGGCTACAAAAGGTTAAATAGCTAATTCGATTATCTCGAATTGGCTGATTCCAACTCCATTATGTGGGCCTCGATGGCCTGGTGGTAAGGTCTCGGCCTCGGAACCGGAGAGTTTTAGGTTCGAGACCCGATTCCACGGGAGAACTGTCGTGTAAGGGGGCGGTTGCACACTAAATCCGACAGGACAAACATCCTCCGGGTAGTATTATATGGTATAGTGTGGAGTGGAGATAGGGGAGGTTGCCAGCTCAGGTGTCGTCCTCGTCATCTGAATGCGGTTCAATTAATGCCGTACAATTATGCAGCACAATTAATGCCACGCATAAAAGAAAAAAGAATTAAATTCCTTTATTATAATGGAATCGTTTAAATTCTATATTTCTATTTTCAAAAAAAAAAAAACACTCGACAATTCTTTACTACATCTCGGTACACAAACTGAAACGCCATCTTGTAGATTGCAATTCCTAGAATTCAAATGACAACGGATTCGAACACCAGTTTTAGCAAAGGCTTAAATAGTTTAGTTACTTACGGCTTTGATCAAAAGTGCATAATGGCGTTGGTTTAATTTAGTTACATTAACGTCCCATTGTAAAGCAACATTGCAGCTATTTGAGGACGGACATAGTAATTCTGAACTGCAATCAGATGAAGAGGAGGACATTTGAGCTGGTATCCCCCTTCCAAACTTCCACACCATACCAGTGGTAGGGCATTTAGCCTCAACGGAATAGTCCTCTGAATCAGATATAGTTTTTGTTAGACAGTATATGGTTTCCTTCCTTCCTCCACATCGGATTAGATCAGATTATAAGGAGTTTTTTCCCAATAGCACTTGTGTAAACAAATTAATCACATAGTGAATGATTATTTAAAGTTTTACTACTGCTTTCTATTAAGGGTTAGATGAAGTAGCAAGGTTACAAAAAAAATTTTACTTGGAAAATTAAAATTTTGAATGATGGAATCTTGAAAACTTTTTATGAATGTAAATAGGCAGAGCATACGCAAATTGGCCTATTTCGAGAATTTTAGATTTGCAACTAATACTCGAAAATGTTATAAAATGCAAACAAACACACACTACTCAAAGTATGTAGTCAATTCATCTCCAGTAAAAAAAATTCCAAGATAACTTGATTAAATATTTAAAATAATCTAACTTTAAATATAGAATTCTAAACAACTCTTTTTAATTTTTTAAATAAAAATTTTTTAGTTAAAAATTTTGCAAATTATTTAAAACTGCATTTTTTTATATGTTAAGAAAAAATTACTTTGTACAAACACATGAATAGACTTCTGACTATGAACTTAATAGTCAGTCATTTCTGTACTCAATAGACTTTTGTCTATGAATAACCATGTGAACTGGGATATTTTATTACTAATTAGCCACTTTTGGCGACCAGCTGGTTCGCCATGAGTAAAGCGTTCTAAAATTTTCAATTAAATCACATATTCATTAGCCTTGAAATTATTCCGGGCATTGATTGACCTGAAATTAATATTTTCTTTAAGATGATGGACGAAAAGTTCTATAAGTACAGCTTTTCCTAATAATATTCTTTAATTTTATAAATCAGTCAGTTTTAACCATCGGTTATGCTTCCAAAATATTTAAAAAAAAATTTCGATGATGTTGCCAAAATATTAAATATGTTTTTTTAAAGAAAGTGAATTAATGATACAGATATTGCAAACGATTATAGAAATATGCCATTAAGTCGGGATTTCAATGCATATCTGTCTAAATTCAATCAAGTTTACCGTAAATAAAGAAGATTTATTGAGTTAATGATATAGATATTGCAAACGATTGTAGAAACCTTTGCTTTGCATTTATTTTTTAAAGAAAATATCACATTTTATATTTCTTTTATTTTATCCAGTCACGTGCTGAAAGTTGCATTTCTGTAGATTTATTTTGCGATGATAGTTTTTTTTATTTCAACTTCCGGCATTCTTTAATTTTATCTAGTCACGTGCTAAAAAAACATGGCTAAAATATTTCTTTAAAAATTCGTTAAAAATAGAAGCTTAAGTTATACATTAAAACACTAATACCATTAGAAGGCTAATTTTTTAATCTTTAAATTGATGTAAAAATCATGTTTATGCGATCATATTTTCGGAAGTTATAGCGGAAAAACGTCGAAATTTCACTTAAATTTTAATTAATTCAAATTCTAATTAAAAATTCGAAAAAAGGGCTCGGAGGTGCACATTCCGGACCTCCAAGGTATACATGTACCAAATTTGGTAGCTGTAGGTCCAACAGTGCCTGTAGAGCGCCAACACACACACACACACATTGAGCTTTATTATAAGTATAGATAATCACTAGGAATACATGTCGAATTTCAACCTCTAGCTGGTCATCCCGCGATTTCCACGGGCAACTCAAATGTAGCGAAATTTGCTAATCCCGCTATTTCCGCGGGCATGTTTTTCTACCTTTATTGAGGAGCGCATCCCATTTTTCCTCGTTTAACCATTGAAATAAATTATATACAGTATTAGACGTTTATTTTACGCTTCGGCCTCTAAATTGCGGGATTTGAAGCCACGTGATATTACCGCTGAAACTTCAATTTATGCCTCTTTTTTCTCAGGCCGCGGTGGCCTGGTGGTAAGGTCTCGGCTTCGGAACCGGAGGCCTCCAGGTTCGAGACTTGATTCTACCGAAGAACCGACGTGTGAGGGGGTCTCTTGCACGTTGAATCTGTCAAGCCAAACGTCCTCCCGCTTGTGTGATGTGAAGAGGGGGGGGGGTGTGCCAGTTCAGGTATCGTCCTCGTCATCCAACCGTGGTTCAAAATTACGTGGTCCGTCCTAAAATAGCCCTCGTGTTGCTTTAAACGGGACGTTAATATAACTAAACTAAACTAAGCCTCTCTTTTCTCACAGAAATGACGGCTAGAAAACATTCAACGATTGACAGAGAGTATTATATAATAATAATTATATAATTTATATATTTCCGATGGCTTATCAGATTCTGAAAGCGTTTTTGATTAGTGATATAGATTTTTTGGACTGCTCTTCATACAGTTTTGACTCTGATCATGATTCAATGAACTTGCAAAACGTTAGGTAGTGGGGAAAAATTGATATGAAGAATATAAGTACTCCTCCTCCCCCTTAAATTTCATGCATTTTCCTTTTTATATATTATGTAATAAACAGAAATTAACTATAATTCAACTGAAATTTATTTTAAAAAATTTTTGGTTATAACATCTGACTGTAATTGCTCTAGAAACTTAGTTTCTCATAGTAAAAATCGATATAAAAAATTTATCTAACGAGGAAAAAAATGCATTTTTTCAATTCTCCAATACAGTTGACAAAAAAGTATTAGAATAGATTGAAATTTGTAGTTTTCTAAGTAATAAAATAAAATAAATGACATAAATAATTTTTATCAAGCAACACCTCTACACAACATATGTAATCAGGTAACAAAAAATATTTAGAATAAACAGAAATTTTTTTAAATAATAAAAATGAAATTTGCATTGCAAAAAAAAAAGTATTGGAACAACAGTCTTGAACGTTCATTTAATTTTAACATACTTGTAGTAAGCCGCACCATAATTCAAATGTCAAATTAATATTTTGAATGCAGCCTTTTAACTGCAATTCCTGCATCCAAAAGTCAAGGCATAGATTCCATTAAATTTTTACTTGAATGCTTACTTAAATCTGACTTGCAAGTCCATTGAATTCCATGCATTCTACAAAGCTTGCTTCAAACTCGATTTCCTTGTTATATGGCATCTCCTTATTTTTTCATACATTAAATGCCATAATTGCTCTATTGGATTAAGGTCTGGTGACTGTGGTGGAGTTACTAGCCTTCTTGGAACATGGTACAAAAGCCACTCTTTGGTTTTATTGGCGGTATGTTTAGGATCTTGGTCTTGTTGAAAGATGAATGTCTTCTCTAACCCTAATGTACTTACACTGTCTTTCAAGTTATGGTGTAACACATCAATATATGATCGAGCTGTCATCTTCCCATCAATAAACTGGAAATTTCCAACTCCATCGGCCTCATACAGCCCCAGACCATGAGTTTCCTTCCTCCGTGCTTAACTGTCTTTAGTACATTTTGAGGCTCTAAAGCAGCGCCTTTTTTCCTTCAAATTGTAAGAATGTGCTTAGGTTTGAAAATTTTAAACATACTTTCGTCGGAAAAAAATTACTTTTCCAAAAGTCTGTTTTACCTTTATAAATGTTGGCAAACTCTAGATGTTGGTTTCGAAATAAACGGCTTTTTCCTTCGCCGGCTTCCTTTTATTCCAGCATTATGCAGAACATTTCTTACAGTTTCAGGTGTTATAACCTTTCCTGAAATTGATTCAATGTCTGCGGCTAAATTCTTTGCACTTCCTATTGGAGTTTTCAGAGCTTCTTTAGCCACAGATTTTTTCTCTCACGGTCATCTTGCTAGGTCTCCCTGATCTTGGTTTATTAACAACAACACCTGTTTCCTTTTTCTTTTTCAAAATGTTATGTATTGCGCACAAAGATACTTTCAATTTATTTGAAACTTCACGAAAAGTTTACCACTTTGATGCAAATGAACGACTTCTTCTCTCTTTGGAAGTGGAATTTAATTTGTTCTTGGTTCCATGACACGACACTTAGGTCTAACCGATTAGAATGAACTGTCAGCAAATAAAAGAAACGCACTTTTAAAAACCAGTGTCAGAATAACCTTGAACATTTAATGACGTCGACATTTGAAATATTTTGCATTATTTCGCTATTGTTCTCAAACTTTTTTATTGCAATTCAAATTTCATTTTTATTATTTAAAAAATTTCTGTTTATCCTAAATATTTTTTTACCCGATTACATATGTTATGTAGAGGTGTTGCTTGATAAAAATTATTTAAGCCATTTATTTTATTATCTAGAAAACTACAATTTTCAA
>JAPMOQ010050464.1:624363-657681 GCA_026543055.1 Argiope trifasciata
GATACGTCGGTCTCGTACAAAATCTCTCAAGCATCTGAAACATCTGGAGGCAGGAATATCTACTGACGTCAGCAGAGCGCGTGGGCGCCAAGGTTATAACATATGAATCTGGTGACTCAGTTTTCCAACAGATATTGAAAAGAATATTTTTGAATTAATTTTCTTTAAAATAGTAGGACTCGATTTAAAATATGAGAGAATTTGAAGGATAACATCAAATTCCATCCAAACATTTATTTATTTATTTATTTTGCAAAAAAAAAAAATCTAAAAGAATGCATCGATGATAAAATATCAACCAACCAAAAATTGTGCGTGTTCAAGTAGCCAAAGAACATTCTTTGAAGTGCCTATGTATACTTTATTTCAATAACACTATGAACACCTAAAATGTTGTCTTTATACCAAGGTAAATCCCAACCTTTTACCAGAAATCCTTATGCCTTTTCAAATATCCAATTCCAGTGATAGTTCAAATGCATATCTACTCTGAAACCTTAAATATAAAAATAAGTAACAGTAAATGCTTCACAGATATGCTATGTGTTTGCAGTAAAATATAGCACAAATTCTTTCTAATGCACGAATAAAAATAACTTGCTTCAACATAAGATGTAAATACAAGAGACTTTATTTACTGGAAGGTTCATATAAAAGTTGTGGCAATACTTCACTTATGACAACTAATTAATCTTGTATTCTTCTAAGTTTTAACCTTGACTTGACCTCCCTCTTGGCTTGAATCCATACGATTTTTTGGATATATATATATATATATATATATATATATAACTAAAGAATTTGGTACTCTCTGAAAAAATTGCAACTTTAGCAAAGCTGAAAATGGGTTTCCTTTTACTCTCACGAAAGATTATGCTTGATAATCTACAGTCAAATGATGAGCGCACTGCTTATTGACATAAAACAGATATCTGCTATGAGTAATATATTAAATAGTATTACGTGACTGATTCAAATGTTCTATGACATGATTTAAGGAACAAATGTATTTTTTAATATTATTTAATCTTTTCTGCGAATATAGCAAGAAAAATGCTCGTAATAGAACATTTCAGTTTTTTCTTAGTTATTGAATAATTAAACACATAATTTTATGTCATGTGTATAAAATTTTAGGAATCAATAAAAAAATTAAAGGCTATTACAGAGTTCTCAATTTTTTTATGCTTGCCAAGTGTTCATCATTGTGAATCAAGCAACTTTTTTCAATTAAGGTGCACAATCGTCATAATTTCATGAAATATTCTACAATAAACCTATTCAAAAATTTCAAGACAAAATAGTACGAATGTTAGTAAATATATAATATTTATGTGCCATATTGTATACTGAAAATTTTCAGCATAAATGGGAAATGCATTGCAGTAAAACACTCGAATACTTAATAAATTATTATTAGCGATAATTTTGTATCGCTCCAATTTTTAATTGAGACTTAAAACCCTCATTTTCAAAGACCTTTTCAAAAAAAAAAAAAAAAAAAAAAAAAAAAACTTCACGAGAGCCCAAAAATTCTTGTTTAGTTAAGGTTGCGACTTTATCGAAAAAACAAGGGGGGGGAAAAAAAAAAAAAAAAAAGGTTTCAAATTCAGGCTCGCCTATCTTCATACATAATGGATTCTTTTCCGTTTTCTAGGTTAATTATACCTGAGAAAAAGACATTTTAGAATACGTGTGCCTTTGTTCGAGTCTTTTTTCTCACCCATAAGTAATTACTCAATGCACTGAAGCATAAGACGATCCCATTACTTGAATTGTTTAAGACATTAAGAGGAATAAAACTTTTTTAGAGAAAATACTTTCTTTATAACTCTGACATAAAATATGTTTATAAGAGAGTTTTTTTTTATTTTCCATGCCATCTATCAGCAGAAAGCAACGAGCAGTATAATTAATTTAATATTGATGTACTTCATTACGTGATGTCTATTTTTAACAGATTGTTATTTAACGTATTTCGTGTGTATAAACTTCTCACCTTTTTCTCTTTTTGAAGTTAAGCTCATTTAATTCAAATTTTAAATTATCAAAATTATATGCTCTTGTGTTAAAGGTAAAATAAATGCCACTTAAAAATTCTGCTCAACGTGTTTTGGAATGTTAAAGATGAATGGCATAAAGCTATGCCCATATCATACTTTCAATCATATAAAGCCATCATCATTCACTTTTTGAATGTTAAAGTAGAATTATATAAAGATATGATCATTTTATGCTATGAATAATATAAAGCTACCATCATTTTGTTGAGAAAATACTTATAAATTTGACACGAAATTTGTTTATATGGTAGTTTTTTTTTTCTAATTTCCATGCCATTTATCAGCCGAAAGCAACGAGCAATATAATTAATTTAATACTAATGTTCTTCATTACTTGACGTCTATTTTTAACAGATTATCTAACGTATTTCGTGTGTGTAAAGTTCCCACATTTTTCTCTTAACTCAAATTTTTAATTATCATAATTTATGCTCCTGAGTTACAAGTGCTCAGAATAGATGTCACTTAAAAGTTCTGCTCAACATATTTAGGAAAGTTAAAGATGAATGGTATAAATTTATGATCGTTTCATTATTTTTGAAATGATTAAATTTCTTTCATCTTCCAAACTTTTAAAGTTTCTTTCTTTTTATGACCACTCTTAACATCTTAACATTTCCAATGCCTAGAAGTTTGTTTTAGTTATATCTATGCAATGAATTACAATGAACATTGATACTATTCATATATTGGTAAAAATTGGAAAAAATTCGTGTAAGACTGGAATCCCATTAACTTAAGTCTATTAAATTAGCAGTTAATTTTAACTAGAAAAGAAAAGCTGAAGTTTTAGCCTAAAAGCAAAGAAAGATTTTTTTGTCTCGAAATGTAAAAGGAAACAAACTCGCTTTCTTCTATATTCCTACCTCCAATTTCTTTTAAATTGGAGCTATGAGGATGATTTGTTAGACTACCTAAACGTTCCGTTTCCTATAAAGCAACACTAGGACCATCTTGGAACAAACCTCGTAATTTTGAACTGCTGTCATATAACGAGGACGACAGTCAAGCTAGCATTTAACTCTTCAAACTTCGACACCATACCAGAGGGAGAACGTTTCGCCCCGACGGATTTAGCATACACCAGACCCGTTTGCATGACGGTTCTTCGGTGGAATCGGATCTCGAGTCTGAAACCCTCTGGTCCCTAATCCAAAACCTTACCACTAGGCCACCGCGACTCCCAAGCACCTACCTAGTGTGTGTGATAAAACTTTCAAACTACTCTGTTAAAAAAATTTAGGGTTAATTTATGTTTTCCAATAAGTACATTTTTTTCTACTCGTTTCCTTCGAGAAAAATTAAAATTAATTTTTCTGTGAAGTTCTACGCACAAAAAAATTGTTTACGAAATAATTATAGATAGTTTAATAGATAAAAAGATGTCTCAGGCCTTTATAAAAAATTCAAAAGTTTCAATATTTGAAAGCATTATATTAAAATAGTTTTTTAATTATTCATGCGCTATAATTAGGGTATATGGTCTCTTTGAGCAGCTAAAACGGTTGATCATCTGTTTGGATGGAATTTACAAAGTGTCTCCATAAATTTTTATCTCTCCTTTATAAGTACAATCTCTAATTTTTGAATTTACAGAGGAAGAATACGCAGTAAATGTCAAATTCTAAATTTGTAAGAGAACGAAAATGAGTTTTATATATCGTTAGATTATAACAACATTTACCAAAGCCTTTCCCAAATATTTGAAAACTTGTTGGCTCTAGAATAATTTCCCATTTTCAAAATATTGATATTCATTGTGTTTTGAATAGCAAATAAAAGTAAAATAGTAAAAAAAGGGCACTTACTGCGTTTTTTTAAATTTTTAGTCTTCAATATTGTTTCAAATATTTTTAATGCTGAAAGCGTTCTAGCCGCGTCTTCCATATTTTATTGCTTGAACGATGGACAGTATATTGATGACAGTATATTTTACAGCTACAAAAACTGCTGCAGTATCCATATGTAGAAAAAAAACCCATCTTTTTGGCAAAATTTGATCATTTGAAAAAAAATAGCAATTCATTTCCATTTTCTAAAATTAATTCTTAATATCTTTTCTAGTTTTTTAGAAAAATTTGATTATTTGAAAAAAAAAATCATTTCCATTCGTCCTGTAGAAACGGTATCTTTTTATTTCTATGAACTTTTGAAAAATTAATTCGTAGTAACTTTTCTGGGTTTTTTTTTTTTTTTTGATCATTTGATGTAAGTTGACATAAAAAACACAATAAAAGTAAATGAAATAATGGCTTATATTTCGAAAACACGTTGAATAAGGGGGGGCATAAAGAAAAAAAAAATGGGAAACAAGCTCTAAACTTGAAATTTTGTGTAATTGTAATGTACGCTCAATAATTATACAATTCTGTCAAAAACACTTAAAAAATATATATTTGCCTATTCAATAATAATGCGAAGGAATTCTTTAAGGATTGATACAGATATTAAATTGATGAGTCTCTTTTGAAATTCACCGCAAAACTTTTTTTAGGAAGAAAAAGAGAAATAATTTGTTTCATGAGCCTAGGATATTTTGACATGTTACATAGAGCTTTCACTTAATTAGAATTTTCATCGGATCTGAAATCAGTTCTTCCGAAAATAAAAGAAGACTGTTTCTTAAAAGGCACCGATGGAGAACTTTTACGAAACCTTCTCTGATGTCAGATTTTTCCAGCTGTTATTTATTGAATATGAGAGTCATCTGTAAAGACTCCGAATTCTTTCGTGAGCTGTAATTAGAGCCCATGTTTGTTTAGAACTCTGCCTTTAATGCAAATATGGCGTAGGAAGCACAGTGGCTTTTATTCATGTTTTTTTTTCGTTGCAGATAAAGTTTGTTTCAGGGTGGAAGGTAAACATCTCAAATTTCGGGTCTCATAGAAATCCTCTTAGATATGAAAGTTTTTGTAAACTGAAATAGAATATTATCAAATAATTACCAGCATACCTTTTATCATAATTAACATATTTGGACGTACACTGCATAATCTTGTTTTTCATCAACTTGAAATCTGCTGAAAATAATTGAAGATAGTCTCATATTTTTTTAATAAATTTAAGCAACGATCAAATATCATCAAGTAACCATTAAAAATCCTTTTATCATAATGAGCTGCGTTCGGTGAACACTCCATGAAATTAATGCTTATTAACCTGAGATCAGTATTAAATAAATAAGAGGCTTTAAAGTTCAATTTTCAATTAGTTGTTTCAGCGTGATTAGAATTTAAATTTCGGGCACTTAATCGAAAAGAATTTTATATTTTCAGTTTACAAAACACGTTGCATTATGAAAACCAACTAAAATTCCTAATAATCGAAATATTTTAATTAAAGAAAGAGAATTTATGATGCAATGAAGACTATTCGCTTGATTTTATAATTTTCATCTTGTGCTTTTCGCTTGACTAAGCTTTGGGGATCTCTGGAGAATGGCTTTTTCTTAAGCCTTCTTTGCACAATTTTTTTCTCCTTTTTGTGAAATAAATCAGGGTAATATAATTCATGCTCAAAATTAAAGGAAAAATGTTTTAAAATACAATAGTATAAATAATAATTAAGGAAATAATATTATTTAAATATCCATTATCATGCAAATTTGCATTTTTAGCTCAGTACAAAATGTTCATTGTCTCTCGCTTCTAAATTTCTCCGCTCATAATCACTTTTATAAGCAAAAAAAATCTTAAATTAGTTATAAAAAATATTCAAGAAGTCGCACATTTCTTCAAACCACAACAAACAGGAGAATAACAAGTTCAAACCCGCTATAATGGTTGAATTTTTTTTTCACAGTTACGTTCCTTATTACGTAATAGTTATCAAAATAGTTACCATCAACAACTAATTTACAGTACGGCTGTTTTGAAACTTTTTTTGACTAAATGTAATGGCGGAAATTTCCATCACTATGAAAAGATGGGTTAAGAGTATAAGTGTCGCATCTACGTAATATCCCATTTTTAATAAGCAGAAATAAAAAGGCAATTTTTAATACTCATCTGAAATTATCTCCATGTTTCCAGCGAATTATAAAATTCTTTTACTAACATCAAAGTTTCAATTCAATTTACCCACATAGATGCAGAAGTGGATATTACGCTGGTGTCATAAATACAGAAAAAACATTTCATACAATTTTATAAACAAGCTGAAACCATTTTATGCTTTTAGAAGCATAAAAATGAAATACAAATAATCCTAAACAAAAATATAATGAGAAAATCAACAAATATATTGAAATATATAGGGAATACTGGCATTAAAAGTAAACGCACAAAATAATGAATTTTAAGATTGTTAAAATGAACAAAAGAATTAGATAATTCTGTAATTATTCTGTAGAAATTGAAGGGTCAGTGCTGTTGAAGTGCCTTAATAAAGTCAAGTCTGCTAACTTGTTATACAACGAGCTTTGAAATATATCTCCCAAATGGATTCTATGCATGTTTTATGATATTAAGGTAGAATGATAAGGCATGCTACGTTAGATGTGTTATTTTCATTCCAAAAATTTTATCAACATCCTAATAATAAGTTTATGTATCATAGGGCCTTTTTCCAAGGTGTATAGTTGTATTCGATTGTCCAACACCATGGCTGGGGAGATCATACCAGTGGCATCACTTCTATAATAGTCTCTCTTCCAAGATTTTGACAGAAGAATAGACAATTCCGGATTCGTGCCAAATGCACTAATGACTTGAATAAAACAGTAAAAAAAATCTGCTTTAACCTATAAGCAGTTATATTTTGCCCCTCCGGATTAGTTTAAATGACAGGTGCAAGACTATAGCTGGGGTGATGACCGAATTTCATCATCGCGATACATCGTCTAACGCATATCGATACTTTTCGATATACCGTGATATCATTACTTATTAATAGTTATTATAAGTTATAAATATCATCTGTTTACATAATGATTGATCAGAACGACTCCATGTGAACGGAAGTTTCAATTTATATCACATTTTGATGCATTATCTAATTTATCCTCTTATCGGATTTACATGACTATCATGTAAATTTGACCTCAGGAGTTATCACATTATTTGCCTAAACATCAATTAGTCGGTGAAGACTATTTTCGCATTTGACGATTTTTATTTGCTTTTTCAGTCTCTAGCACTTTATTTTTGCCTGCCAAAATCAACAGTTTATAATTGTTTCTTTTCCTGTATATTTATTGTATTACAATCCAGCTTCCTTTGAAACAGAAGACCATATATCGTATGAAATGTGAATATTTCAAGTTGATTCCAATCTCTTGGCAAGAAATGGCAACTTTCGATTTGGTTTGGCATTTGACTGATCTCCTCGTTAAGTTAATGAGGGAAAAGAAAGCCTTCCAGAAGGAAATTTCCTGAGAATTTCATTAACTCTTCTGATGTCACATTGCATTAAAAGTGTAGAACAACCACAAGCCGATTAAAGACGCCTTTTATTTCTTAAAACGGATTAAACAAAAAAGAGGCATTCGAAGATGCAGATTTGTTTAATGACTCCATCACTTGAAAAAACTTATTTTGTTCGATTTTGTTGCTGTCGTATGTTTGAATTCAAATTCGAGAAGTTTACTTTAACAAGATTAAAAAGACACCGGAGTGGAAATTAAAAGTGAAACACATTACTTGTTTTAAGAAGTGTAGATGATTATTCTTAATAAAATATCCATTCGAAAAAGTGTTTAAATCGCGACGACCAGTTTAATCTTTCATGTTGATCAAACATTGATTAAATTCGATATTTTAGAAGTTTTCTGAAATTTAATATATATTGTCATAGGAATTATTTTTCTAAACTACACTAGTGACTAGTCATTTTTGAACTATTATTTGGATAATAAAAAATATTCTTATCATAAAGGAATATTGTCGGATTTCGCTCCTTATCCGTCGGGTTCGTTTACTTGTATAGTGGGTGCGTATGGTGTAAAAGATAAACACACAGTGATCAGTCCCTCAATAAGAAAACACAAAGACGGCGTTTATTTACAGGACAAAGACAGGACAGCACAAAGACGACAAATATTTACATCACAACAACTATGTACAGAAGGCACCTATATACAGCCGAGACGAATACACAGGACAACACAGAGCAGTATGCCACATTAGATAGTAACCCACACATGTAAATCCAGTAGTGAGAACGTCCACAGCACACAAAGCGATCAGACAAGATTCTGCAGGCGAAAGGGACCTTTGAGGGATTCTGTACGCTCACGTAGGTCTCTGCAAGAGGCTGAAACTACTCATCGGTCTATTTTTTCTTTCGCTGTCAACTCACTACTTCACACATTGGACTACGACGCAAGACACCAGAATATGGCACACATAGCAATTCAGAATACCATTGTTGCTTCGGTATTCTCTAGGTGACTCCTCCATTCATGACATCTATTCAAGGCTGTTCAATTCAGGTCTTCTCGATTGACCACACTACTGCTCCAACTTCAGATTGCCGGCCTTATATAGCTCCGGGAGGCAGGGAAGAACACTTCTGGACTAATTATGATCATTCGGGACGTATATTGATTTCTAATGGACTGATCGGAAAGTTCTCGCCTTTTCGGGTATTATCCATTTTGCCGCCAAAGTCGCCAAGCTCTGGGAACCCTGATGTGACACCCGAGCACCATTAAATACAGATGACTGTAAATCAATCTTTCTTATGATGGCATTATTAGTGCGGGAAATCAAAATTACAGGTTCGTAACAATATATGTAGGTATGACTGTTTATTCTGAAAGTCAGTGCCTCAAGTGGAAACCTAAATTCGAGTTTGTTTTGTCAAAAAAGAGACATTCCCTTCCATGGCATGTTATTTTCATTTCTTGAATTTAAGTTTTCGGTAATCCAGAAATCGATATAAATAGTGAAATTTAAACTATTATTCACTGCAAGTGCTATTCTATACTGATCCAAATTTTGTTTACATATTCTTATCTTTAACTGTTATAGTTGATCGTTGGAATTGAAAAATATTTGCTAAATATATAGCAAATTCCAATTATAAAATATCGCATCATATTTTATATTATATTTGTGATATAATTTCACTTTGAAATTTACATTTAAAAACTATCTTAGCATTATTTCTATTCCGACAGAATTAGCATGTTTCTTAAGGATGTGTAATGCCTTTATTATTTCAATTTTTCAAAGATTAAGCATTCTTATGAAATTCAAAAGCATTTTAAGCTTCTAATACATTCAAATTCCTCTTCCATCGAAATGGCCTTTCTGTCAGTTGTCCCCATTATAAAAATTATTTTAAGAATCTTTATATAGAATATCGTTATTACTCAACATTTATAAATTATTTTGTTTTATCTATCTATAAAATATTTTATAGTTCGTTCTTAAAACCATAGTTTATTATGTTAGTACGAACAACAGGCTTTATGCAAAAGCTAGTTAAATTTAACCCTATCTCTAACATAAAAGCGTTGAAATTTTATGAATATTTCAATAAACTATGCATAATCAAATGGATAATAACTAGTTTCATTCTCTATTAAAAAGTGAAAAATATTTGAATTTTATAACTCAGGAAAACTTAATTTTATAATCTATATTAATAATAAATATGAATGCGTGTGTGAGTGAATTGCTACCCAGTAGACTAGACCATTTGACATAAAGTTACCAAATTCGATATGTATATTTATATTTTTAAAGGTGGGAATGGGCACATAGAATGCGAGTTTCTTTTAAATAATAATTAAAAATTTAGCAAAATTTTGGATATTTTCCTTGATGTATTTTGGAAATATATTAGTAAAAAATTAATTTTTCTGTTACAAAAAAAAATTATCTTTTCAAATATGTCAATTTTTTGTCAAATAATAAACAAAGAAAGGATGAAGTAAATTGATTTGATAAGCAATTTTTAATTCTTAATCATCACCATAGCTTTCTTGCGTAATGTGTGTGTGATATCATCATGCTAATTACTGTAGTTCGATGAATATGCATGAAAAAAGATTATTCAGATTTTTAAAAAAGTATCAGTTTCATTTATTTTCTTTGGGTTTGGTAATAAGTTACAAAACTAAGCTCCGAAACAAGTATATCATTTGTTCGCAAAGAAAGAGTGGTAAGAATGCAAGAAAAGAAATTAAGAGACCTTTAAGGAAACACTTTAGCTATTAAAACACATGAATAAATGCTACATTCATCTCTCGGCAGTCTGATTTATAGGAGCTTTACAGATAATCGAATCACTTCTGGACTCGGTTCAAGCTGATTTCTCACGATGTTTCTGATTAAAGCTACGTTCTCAATTTTGAATCCCTGAGATGAAATATGAAGTGAATACAAATATACAAATAAATACTTTTGAATGCCTTGGGAAATAGGGTTTCTCAGAGAAGAAGAAAGGTGGATCATGCTGCAAAAACTGAATCTTCTATCTTGCATCACCGAATACCATTCAGTAATGTTGTTGTTTTTGTTACTTATGGCATTTACAGGCCCGCTGATAGAAATCTGTCAGCGATTTAAGCCTAAATTTGTGTCCTTTGTTTTTTCAGTAGCTCCAAATAGGGCCAAGAGTACGACTTAGCTACTTCATGCTTCACATTCGCTTGCACAACCCCTTTTAATGAGGAACACATTCATACAACACAAAGATAGAACACGAAACTACCTTGCCTGAACCGGGACCTCGATCACGAGGAAGACACGTTACTCCTATGCCAGGACGCCGGCATACAGTGATGTAAAGAAATCTATTATTAATGGGATTTTTTCTGTGTGGAAAGAGATATGGGATATGAAGATATAGAATAAACTACATTTTATTACACCAGTTACTGACACGTGGCAGTTTTACCAATGCGTGGGGCTGACATAAAATGATCTCGCCTATATGTGGGATATACAAGATTACCCACAAGTTCTTAATTTTCGGAGAAAGGGCGCCTATGTGTTCTCCATGCCACACTGATTTGACAGTTAGTCATATTTTGATTGAATGCCTAGCTTTTCACTCCCATCACCCCCATCTTTTTATTCATCAATTGTAACTCCCAGAATTGCTGGGAAGGAATTATTATCCAAACATCTTTACATTTTTAATTGCTATACACCTTTTACAATATATTTAACTTAAATAATCCATTTTTAATTGTTTTTTAAACAAATATGCCATTTTTTGTCTTCGTCCGTCTTAGCTTTTTTATATTAGTTTATACATGAAGATACATAATTTTATACGAAGCTTCAAGCATTAACAATGTTCTGCCTCTTACCAGAGGAATGGCGCAACATGGTCAAGAATGGCCCTTGTGTCAAAAAACCCAAACCAACCAACTAATCAGAAAGGAAAAAAATCAATGAAGTATTATATCAATACTCCAATTATAGAAAATTATACATTAAACTTATTTTAAGCTTACAAACACTCATAATGCACGAATTTTCCTTTTTCATAAACAAAATGTGTAATCAACTGGAAATGGATGTATCTAAAAGAAAAAAAAATGCTATAAAAAACTCATAAGAATTTTTTTTTATTTTCAGAAACAAAAAAAAACCATATTGATGTATTTCTACATAATCCTCAGCAATCACTCCTTGAGTTTTACAAATTTATTGCCCGCAGTAAAATAATACCTCTCATTGCATTATAAAGCAGGAAAATTCATGAAACAATTATTTTTAACAATTTACATAAAGGGACATTGGATTTGTTACATGACCACTGTGTGTTACTCTTACATAGAGGAATTAACTATAACATGTTAACATGCATGATAATTCTTTAAGCTGTAGCCACCTGTTTTAAGAACAATATTCTAGTCATCCAAACATTCCGCCCATAGAAACTTTTAAGAATAAGCAAGATTGCTTATAATTACTTATAATCAAATATCAGAAGTAAAATCCTTTTAATTCCTAAAAGAAAATTAGAGAAAATGTTTCCGGTAAGTAACGTATTCTTATGAAAATTGCTCGCATGAAATTCATTTCTCCGTATTTAGACCATAAATAATCCATAACTAATAAATACCGTTAACTGATAAAGAATTATGTCTTTGCAACAAAGAAATGTGGATAAAGTACTTCGTTGTTTTAGTTTTCTCAAAATTATATTCCAAATTTATGGCTTATCTAAATAATTTGATTTTGGTGCATGAAATCAATATCCACTAAAACTGACAACATGACTCACTGAACATGGTTCTTCTAATTTTTTATCAATGCAAGTCAGCTAAAATGGAATGTAAAACAGAGTTCTACTCAGTAAATACAAACATAGGAATTGTGATCGCACAAATTTTCACATAATTCTTAGGGGTGCATTAAGTAATTTCGGAAAATTTACCAACAAATGGAAATAAAACTTTTGCTCTGCTATGTCAAAAACTTTGGTCTGTTACCTTTTCAAATTCTCTTTCTGTAGCGAAATGTGTTACGAATTTCGTCACAATGTAAATTTCTTGTTCAGTGGGATGAAAAACTTAGCTACAATTATTCGTTCTCATGATTTGAATCACTATCTGATAAGATGCTTACTTATTTGCTATCTCTTAACTGTAGTAGAGAAGAGAATATCTAAATTGATAATAATGTAAATCAAAGGCGATTCACATTGTGAAAAACTTGATATCGCAAGGAGATGTAAGCTGAATGAGACATACTCTACTTGCATCAAATTCTACTCTGAACAAGAATTTTTGTCACCCGAATATGGGTGACTCGGTAGTAAATAGTAGTTAACTCCTTTACTGATATATTTTTTTAACTATGGAATTAGATGAAGTCTTCAATCTTGGATTTTTTTACCATTTTGATTCATTTAAGAATTTATATAGAAGATTTGAGATATTCATATACCCTATGTAACATTTGTACAACATTATAACAATAATAAATAGTTGCCGGCGTCCTGGCTTAGGACTAGCGCGTCTTCCCTGTGATCTAGGTGTCCCAGGTTCGAATTCCGATTCGGGCATGATTGTTCTTCCTTTGTGTTCTATCTCTTGAGATGTGCGAATAAGCCCCTCCCCGTAAAAAGGGGTTATGCAAGTTTGTGTGTCATCTTCATTTGAGCTAGGAGTCAGATTTCTGCCTTCGGGTGCTCAGGGGTCTTTACTCTCAGAAGCCACTGCATCCCCTTTCCGTGTTAACAAGCACACATCATCATCATCATAAATAATTTAACCGTTGTTTGAAAAATTAAATTCAGATAAATCGATGCACTCAAGGTGTCAGGACAAACCAGTTAAGGGATTAATAAGACATCATTTGTATATATCATAAGAATTCATTACGATGGCTATTGCGATTTATTGATTAAAAAAAAAAACTTCAACTGTATTCAGACGACTTTGAACCACGCATGTCTTATCAATAGCAGATATTACAAAGGAGAAAATATAAACTACACGAATCAAATAATTTCATCTATCCAATTAAATACGAACATAGATTTTCCTGAGTATAATCGCAGTTTGTTACAAATTCTATACTTAAGTAGCTAAATCCCAAAATTGCGATCATGAAAAATGGCTGCATTTTATAAGCAATGCCGTTGTAAAAAAATACTCTCCTTTCTGAAACTGACGTGAAAGATAAAATATTTGACAAATTAATTAATGTTTAAACTTCGTCGGAAAAGAAAGTCATAATCTTTAGAGCAATTGAGAGTGCCCTGAGGCACGATCAACACTTTTAGGAAGATACTGTTACAAAAATAATAAGATAAGCGGGGTGGACGTGTTTATAAACGTCAATTAGAACTTTCGAACCTAAGTTAAACGTTTGCAAATATCTTCTAAATATCGTTTCTAATTGGTGCACCATCAAATAGAACAGGCAATTCTATTTCTAATTAAATTTGAAAGCATATCGTAATTTACTGAATTGTGTAAAGTTTTTAAAAAAACCGTCAGTATTTCGGAAAACTGTAACGTTTAAATTTTCGCACATCTTTTTCTTTTTACTTCTTTACTATAATGAACTCGAAAATTTCTTTCAAATGTAAAATAAGAAGGATTGAAATACTTTCTTCTACAGAGTTTTTTTCTCCTCCCTAATGAGTTCAAAGCTTTTCGTCGTAGATCTGCGGAAACAGGGGGAAAAAAGGATTCTCTCTCTCTTTTTTTCCCTTTCGTTCGCAAGGTCACGAAGTGCTTACTGTCCATCCTGAGTGAAAAGATGGGGGCAGGAGAGGCAAAGAGCAGATAAAAAGACAGCGCATTTACGTTTCTCAGAGAAATACAAGAAATGGATTATTCTTTAGTAGATATAGTCGAAAGAATAATACATATAAACGTAGCTAAAAATCAGATGTTGTAGACTGGGAAGCAATACATATTTTCCATCATAAATTAAAATTTTGGAATGGAGTAGGTTATTCGAACACTTTGTTTCAATTCACAAATACGCTTTCGATAAAAATCAACAAAAGAATATAAATTTTTTTAAATGTGTGCTATTTAAAAAATGTGGATTTATAGTTTATACTGATAATTTGAATCGATACTGATTTTTCTTGTACCATTCAAGCTAAACTTAGTATATAAACATTTATATAATTAGAATGAACATCAACTTTTAGACACAGTTAAATTATGAAATTGGATTTTATCATTTTGTACTTCTGAATATTAGCTGTTTCAACTTAAAAATCGGTGAAAGTTAAATATCGTGGTTTTTAAAAACTTCGGAAAAATGTGATGGAATATTTTGCAAAAGAATAAAAATTTCATAATTTGTGATTGCAATTGTTGACAAGGCAAAAATTTGAATTATGGATGATATGCAGATAAAATTAGGTCCAGTTCTCTACTTAAAAAGCAGCCCACTCCAAGAAAATTCAGTTTTAAAAGTATATGGTTGGTGAAAATATAGTTCAAGTTTAGTTACATTAACGTCCCATTTTTGAAGCAACACTAGGGCTATTTTGGGACAGACCTTGTAATTTTGAACCAAGATAAGATGACGAGACGACACCTGAGCGCGCACCCCCTCTCCAAACTTCCACACAATACCACACCAGCGGGAAGATGTTTGGCCTGATGGGATTTAATGTGCACCAGACTCCTTTACACCATTCTTCGGTGGAATTGGGCCTCAAACCTGCTACCCTCCGATTCCGAAGCCGAGGCCTTACCACCAGGCCACCGCGTTCAGAAAATATGGTCCAAAAGGTCTTTTGAATTGGTGTTATTCAAATGTATACTATATTTTCAGTGACTTCAGAAAATGAAGCATACAGTTGACTGAAGTATTTCAGAAGATCTCGAAATAAGACATATTTTATATTTGACAATTTTGATAGTTTATATATTTTATTTGGAAATGCATCATAAATTCTGCCAAGCTAAATGAAATATTCTAGCACTCTTTTATGATTTTCAAACTATTCCTACAGCGGGGGATCCCTATATTAAAAAGTAGCTTTACCATAGAACTGTTATAATCCATCTTTTCTGCCATGAGCGATTAATTATTCTTTTTAAATCGCACCACTGTCGGATAGAGTTTTATTTTACCCTAGTGTCATCCCCCCCGGGTTGGCACCTCGAAATGAGGATGAGATGCTTCCGGTATGGTGGGTGGATCTCACCAATCCGTTGGATACAATAAAAGATGGGGGTCTGACACTCTCATCGACGACGAGATGAGCTCCTTACGGGGAGGGTTGTATCGTGGTCGGGGATGCCCATTAGGACTCCTCCGCAGTTCTCGCCAGTGTTGCTGTTGCGTCGGTAAGGTCATTCAGTTTTGCATGGTTAATCCGTGTGCCTTCTGGTGGGTCGAAGGTCAGTAATATGACTTTTCCCAAGTTTCATGTGATAGACCTAAAAGGCTCTATGGCATGGAACAATGGAGCCACTATGAATTTCTCGGAACCATTTATCCTGACCGTATTATGTTGAATAATTATTACAACAGCCGTATTACATCACCTCTGAATCATTATCATCGCATTTGAATACTTTTTTAACTTTTTAGAAGTAAAATTCACAATGTTGTTCTCCTAGAATATTTATTGTATTTCAAGGCAGTTTTGGTTCCATATCTCAAAATAACTAAGTTAATCGTTTTTGCCACATTTTGCAAAAAAATCTGAATTATTTAAAGATGCAGTTATGTTGGAGCAAATTATCTACTTTTCTTTCAAAAAAAGAGAGAGAAATGAAATGAGTCGCAATGTCCATATTCTAAGAGAGAGGGTTGTTTTAGTCTAAGATTTAGTTTAGGATTTAGAAACCCTCAAGAAATCATTACCGACATCTCATACATAATTAGAAAAAACAAATGAATTCTAGGATTTCAAAAATTCTAAAGATTAAATAACTTGGATAAGAAAAATCTTTCAAAATATTTGTTGGACGGCATTGTTTTATTTTTTTAAAAGGACTTCCCTATAAAAACGAATTATGTTCTTATAATTTTTAGGCACAGATTAATGTAAAAACACGAAAGAAATGGTTTTATAAAAGTGATGTTTTCACTTGTCTGCATTGTTTTGAAAAATTTAAATTTTTATAATTATTTCTTCTGAAATATCGTTTGGTAAAATAAATATGTTAAAAAAATAATAATCCAAGAGAATATGTGAAAGAAATATAACATTTCTGCGGAAATTAATTCAAATAAAGCAAGAGAATCAGTATACGCTAGATAATTTATGCAACTTTTTCTTGCTTGTTTTATGTACAATTAGTTTAGAGTAATCATTAAAATTTACTTCTAATGTCTTATGAATGATTTTTTTTATTTTTGAACTAATTTATATTGTTTCAAGCTTGTTAAAAAATGCGTAATACTTTAAACAAAAACTCCGAAGCAGTTGTGATATAAAATAAACTATAGAGTGATAATTGAATGGGATTTCATTAGAAATAATCGAAGAATAAACTTTTTTCTATTAATTAGTAAAATCTTTTCTGTCTGCGCAGAGATTCAAACCATTATTCCATTCAGCTTACAATTTTTCACCATTTGAACTAGTATGGTTTCTATTTTTTTAGATACTTTGTGAAGGTTTTGTAAGTCAAATTTTACAATAAAATAAAAGTAAAATGTCACGATAATTGATTCCAAATAAACAATCTTTCAAACTTCTGAAATTACAATCATTTAATCTTTTAGTAAATGATTTGCATTTCTAACTGCTCTTCCAATAAATTATATTGGCCTTTTTTCCCTGTTATTTTTCTCTTAACTAGTTCATTCTTTTTTTTTAACTAAGGGTTTTTTATATCCTTAGGTGTTACTTTCTAAAACTGCAAAATCAAACTGAAAATTAGATATCAATTACGTACCTTGAGATAAGAAATTCTAAAATGTCATGTTAATTGATCCGAAATAAACAATCTTTCAAACTTTTTAAGTAACAATAATTTTCTCTTCTAGTAAATGATGTGAGCTTCCAATTGCTCTTTCAATAAATTATATTTGTCTTTTTCGTGTTACTCTTCTCTTACATACTTCACTCTTTTTTTTTAACCAAGGCTCGTTTCTATCCTTAGGTATAGCTTTCAACTGTTCTAACTTCAAAAATGCAATAAGGTATTAATTACGCACCTTGAGATAAGAAATTTTTAACAATAGTCTAACTTTTTCTAACTCAAAATGTTGATAGATAAGCAATCCATGAATTGCAAGTACGTCCTTCGCCGGTGTATGTAGGGAATAAAATGGCAATATCAGTGCCCACTTGTGCAAAGACCTTCTAAGCTTGTAAGCATATTAGATTCATTTGCCTACCACTTGTCTTCTGAAGACTCTCTAAAAGAAGGGCTAAAAGGTGGAAATTGATTTATTTTCCCATTATGAGCACTTTCATCTTCCATACTTCCCTAAAATGCGTAAAAATATTGATTATTATTTATTTCCATAGAAAGGAAAAAGTCAAGAGGGAAAGAGGGCTGCTTGCCAAGCGAATTTTTCGTGCTTTTGTAGAATGCTAGTATATTTTTTCACCATTTTTCAGGGGGGGGGGGAGTGTTAATAGCACTGAAAGCGTGTGTAAAATTCCTTTGCAGACCTAATGGATTGATAAAATTGGAAGCATTATTTTAAAATCCTCCCACACTTTCGTGCTTAACTCACCACCTTGAAATTGATTTATGTCCCAAATGAGAAAAATAGATTTCGTTAAGGTTTTTTTTTTTTTTCTTTTCATCTTCATACATGAATTTCGATTCAATATCTTCAGTTTTTAACATTTATTTCTATTTAATAACTTAGGTTTTAGTAAATAAGAGGGTCCATCCTTTTAAAAACAGAATCAATTTTCACTCATTTTGCTTACAATTTTTCGGAGTGTTTTTTTTTTGTTATAGTTGTTGAGCTAGAAAAAAAATATCTGCATCATTAAATGTTACTTTCATATACTAATGTGATTACAAACATGAGTTGCAAGATGAAATAGTTTAATTTTGATTGATTACATTCTTGAAAGTATTAGTACATTACATTTACTTGTTTGGATCAATTAATGCTTATTTTTATATTGTCTCTGCTGAGAAATGATCATTTCAGCAGCAAAGCTTTAAACAATCAGCCAAATATGTTTATGGATGCAGAAACCGCAATGAAACAGTTCTTCATGCACAGTTGTTTTCCAATTTTTTAGTAATTAATGGCTCAATTGTGCGGAAACGAGAATTCTTTTTATTTCGTTTTTAAACTAATAAGATTTATAACAAATCAAAAGAAATACTGAAAATTTTTCTGGTATATAATTTAAGGAATTCTTAATTCTAAGAAAAAAATTTAGTTTCAAACTAATTAGATTTAAAACAGGTCCAAAGGAATATTTGGAAAAAAAATTAGTACATATTTTAAGGAATTCTTTAATTCTAAGGAGAAAAATCTTTTTTATTTCGTTTTTAAACTACTCAGATTTATAAAAAGTCAAAAGGAATATAGAAAATTTTAGTGGTATATATTTCAAGGAATTCTTTATCTCTAATACAAATTACGTAGTCCTATAAAGGTTTTTATATTTATTGTAAATATATATATATATATATTTCAAATTAAGAGTTGTTAAAACCTTTCTTCCGATTGAATCAGAAGATAACAAAATTTAATTTAATCTTTCACACCAAACTTCAAAAATAAAGTACTTAACTAAAATTTATGCTTAGAAAATTAAAAAGGGTAAACAGTAACATGATAAGTACATTTTTTTTTAATTGGGTAGCATCTTACGACATGTTGCTGTTTTTTGTACAATAAATTAGACTTTCTAACACAGCTGTTCGAAATTCTTTTCGCGGTACCCAATAGATGCAAAAAAAAAAAGTTTACTTAAGAAGTTATGGTGAAAGTAGAAAAAAAATTGCATTGGCTAATTAAGAAATAGTTTGTGCGTTGTTAGTGAGGAAATCGAGAGATATTTTGAGACACGAATGAAGGCTCCCTTCAATCAATGATAATCTCCTAAAGGTGCGGTTTCTTCAAAGATTGGTGCAAAGCCTCTCATTGAGCAAGGATAAGGAGAATAGCTTTTTATGGCCAAATAAATCCTCCCTGATGAGCTTCTAAATATAAGGGAAGTAAATTTATTTACTATCTGTTGAAAAGATAAAAGAATACAAAAACATTCTTGCCATCACACTCCTAATGCGTAATTAGCTTTTGTTTGACTCATTATGTTCCGTGGATAAATAATGATAAACGGAATTAAAACAGTTTTTTAAACACACTTTATTTTTATGCCAAAAAGGGGAAATATACACTCATTCTTTTTTTTTCTTTAGCCTTTCTTGTATGTAATTATTATTAATGCTAAGAAATTTTAAAAAAATTTCACAAATTGAGATCAACATAAAATTTGTCTAATCAATCAGCAAATAAATATTTTATAAAATATCAAAATACCATTTAATCATCGAGTAGACACAAGTATAGAAAATTTCGTTGCGTTCCTGTTTTAAATAATTTATTCAGTTTCATTTGCAATAAAAAATTGCCACGTTATCATTAAATTAATAAATTCGAATTAAAGTATCCAGATATAAATTTGTAAATATGCAATTAATAAGATGAAAACATTTGTTACTCAAGTAAAATACTTTATTTGTATATCGAATGATATTTAACTAGAAAATGAATTTAAAATTACTGCATATAATTTATACAATAAGTTAAGTATGGATACATGAGATTATGTTAAAAAATAATTTGATTTGCATCTTGTATTGAATTTGTGGAATAATAAAAAAGTAAAGCCGAACAAATTTTAGGATAGGAGACTTTTATTTTAAGAAAAAAAATGCTAAAAAGAACTGTCACGGACCGTGACAGTTTGTCTTATACTATTTTAATATATAATTAGCCGGATCATTCACATAAAAAATTCATAAAAAGTATGTTTTTATGTGTATATATATATGCATAAATAAAACATGCAGAAAACATTATACGTAAGTATTCAATCAATAAGATAGAAAAAATGTATTTGTAACTCAGGTAATTTTAACTTTTATTAGTATATCATATGATATTTAAAGAAAAAATATATTTAAAAATAATATATACAATTTCTATAATAAATTATGTATGGACACATAAGATTATACGTTAACAAATTGTTTGATTTGCATCTTTTATTGATTTTGTTGAATAATGAAAAATAAAGTCAAACAAATTTTAGTAGGAGCGTTTTATTTTAAGGGAAAAAAAAAGGTGAACTATGAAGGACTATGGCAATTCGCCATATACTCTGTCAATATATAATTAGACGGATAATTCACATTTAAAAATCTTTTTCTATATATATGTTGCCAGAAAAACCCGAAATCAGTCAAAACGCGAATTAACTAGGAAAAACGTATCCTAACTGGCAGCGCCAGGGAAAACCCGGATTACAGCGCAAAGGAGACCGGGTCTTCTCTAGTTATTTTTGGTTTTATTCTGTTAAAACAGCACAAATCTAGATTTCTTTGTTCGTGAAGTTTTCAAAAGAAAGTGCTGTTGTCCAATTTTATTCTTTTGGAACGTGTTGGCGAAAGAAGAAAGTGTCAATGCTTTTTGAGCTAAAAAGTGGAAAAATAGATTTCTTGAACAATTACAATTGTTACAGAAGAAACGGAATAATTTGAATGTGAAGACGCGTGATGAATACAACACTTTATTATCTGAAGTTAAAGAAGCAAAATCTGCCGTTATCAAGACTTCTGTTCAGTACCGTAGATTAAAAAGGTTGGACATTCTTGAAATCAGGGGAATAAAAAAGAAGATTTCTTTAACTGAACCCATCAAATATTACTAACCAAATAGAGAAATTCTTGATGTCACCGAAAGAGCACATGATGTGACATGGACATGGTGGTAAAAACATGATGGACATGGTGGTAAAAACAGACTTCAGAAAATAGAAACTTCAGGAAAATATGGGAACTTAACCACTGAGATGATACAAATTTTTTTTATCAATGTGTGAAACATGTCAACAGAAGAAGAAAAAAAAATATGAAAAGGAAAAGTTTGGTTTCTAAACTTATCTATATGTCAGAAATGAGTAATCGCTTCCAAGTGTATTTGACTGACATGCAATCTCAGACAGATAATGAATTTAAGTTTAGTATGGTTTACCAGGACTATTTAACAAAATTTGTGTCAGTAAGTCCACTTCAGAGTAAAAGAGCAGACGTGGTTAGGTTCCAAGTACTCGATATCTTTTTGATATTTGAAGCTCCTTATATACTGTAATGATAAGGGAAGAGAGTTTGCAAATTCAGTTATAGAGCAGTTACGAACGTATTGGCCAGAATTGAAGCTTGTCCATGAGAAAACTCATTATAACCAATCGCAGGGTTCGGTTGAGAGGGTCAACCAAGACGTAGAAAATATGGTGGCTTTATGGATGAAGGATAATTAAACTACAAAGTGGTCCCATGGTCTTCATGTTGTCCAGTTCATGAAAAACATATCTGTACCTTCAGGAATCAAACATTCACCATATAAAACTATGTATGGGAATGAACTAAGACTTGTAATGATAGCCACAACTTTAACACCAGGTATTATAAAAACAATGGAAGATAAGGTTGAATTTCAGAAAATTTTCGAGGATATGAATGCAGAAGAGCAAAAAGCTAAGCAAGTACAATCAGGGGAGAATATTCTTGCTAATAAGTCGACCAACATTTTTTCTTATTAAAGAAGAATCCAAAGAAAATTTAATACAATAGGCTAAGTATAGTACAGCTTAATATAGTAAGATATCGGAGGTCCAGAAAAATGATTTGTGAAATCCTATCGGTGCTGTGTTTGAAAAAAAATAAAGATGGCCTGTACAAAATTGATGCGAAAGATGGAGTTCCGAACAAACTGTATTTGAGGTAAGAAAAGTTATTTAAATTTAATTAGATCAGTAATTATTCAATAAATATAATTTATTCAATTTCTATTAATTTTAAATTTTATAAGTATTTATAGAGTAGATTACATCTATTCAAGATGCAATTTTGTACATATTCCTTGAATTTTAGAGCTGAATTCGATGTATCGTAGCAAATTTTTGTGATTAAAGAACAAATACCGCATCAAGAAATTTCTCTGAAAATATCAGCAAGAAAAGGAGCTATAGGAACTGGGTAAGGGTTCATCCACTGTTCTCGTAAAAAAAAACTGTTCTTCAATTAGATGCTTCTGTATGAGCCTGCTGTTTGTTCTAAGTGTCACATACAATTAATATAAATATTAATTAATACATGCATGTGCAGAATCGCAATATTAAGTGGCAAAATAATTTTTTCCAGCGATCTACACGGTTCGCCACTGACGATTTTTATTCCTAAATTTATATCCTACAAAATATTTTATATAAGAGAATTTTTTTCTATCATATAAAACTAAAATTAATTAATTTATCAAAAAATTATTTATTTTCGCAAAAAAGAACTCGCATTCTTCGCCTTCACGTGAAAAGTACTGAAATCCTTGCCTTTTACCGATTGAGCTACTGCCTGTCTCTTTCAATTTTTATTAAAAAATGCTAAAACTCTATTTAAAGTATTAAAAACTCATTAAATTTAATTAATGAATCAATATTTGAAATAATTGTATTAATGTCAAGTGGCATCCACTACAAGTTTTAAAAAATGCATTTGAACTTGAGTGGATGAATAAAAAGTATTTAATTAACGATTGAAAATTTGAACGAGATATATAAATATATGTATAGAGAGAGTGTGAACTAATAGTATGAATTGAAAAACATTGAAAATTAGCATTTATAATTTTTACAATAAATTATGTCTTGATTTTACATTAAAACTATGCGAGATTATATGCTAACTGTTGTTGAATAATAAAATATAAGGTCAAACAAATTTTAGGGTAGGAGTCTTTTTTCTTAAGAAAAAATACAAAGAAAAACTATCAAGGACTATGAATTTTGCCATATAATACGTTAATACATAACTAGTCGGATCACATTTAAAAAATCTTAAAATGTTTTTTTATGCATATGTATATAAAAAAGAAAAAAACGCTTATTCAGTAGCATTTAAAACACACTTCGTTCTTTATTATAATATCAAATCACCTACTCTTACTACTAAGTCGAATTGTTTGCAGAATCAATGGATGATAAATGCAACAAAAAAATCTTATTGATATGGGAAGGTTAAAAAACAACTACCTCTGAAGTTATGGAGAAAGTAGCAAAAAATAGCATTGTATTGACTAATTAAGAAATAGTTTGTGCATTGTTAGTCCGGAAATCGAGAGATGTTTTGAGACACAAATATCTGGTGACTTTTATCAGGTCCGAAACGAAAAAAAAAAAAAAAAAAAAACCTACCTCAAGGCAAAAAATTTTTGATTTCGGATTAGAAATTTAATAGAATGAGGATTAAGTATTCTATTGTATTAGTAATATGAGTTCTGGGACAAGTTTAATAGTTGATCTCCCTTAATTTTGTTGATGTGAAATCCCAACAACAAAGATGAGGCCTTTCTTGCCGTGATGCCATTTTAAAGTGTATTTTCAAACTTCTTAATTTCATTATAGGCAGGATGGATTAATGAAAAGGTAAAGTAGAGAATTGCTCAGGGACCCGCAACTGGTGGCCCTGAGTATTTTGTCGTGTTTAGAAAACAATTTTATTTTCAGCTTTCCTTTTTTTTCAAGCTCCGTGCAGTCGAAACGATCAAACAATTTTTTAAAATATTTTTTTATAATTTTTTAACATTTTGAACCTTTATTCTAATGACATTCCTAATTAATTATCTTTCACAAGTTTTGTTCTGCTTTGTTTTATAATTCAAAAAAGTTGAGTAGCTTTGTAATTTAAATAAAAATGTCCAATCTTATAATTAAAAAGTAATTAGATTGTGTTTTTAAAAAAATCGTCTTTTTTTACTATCTTGTTTAAATGACTTTTACATTTGAGTTTGATTTTTTTAATTGGTGAGATACTAATGCCAACACTCTTGACAGTACCACGAAATTAAATGTTTTATCATTTCAGTTTGGCGAAATTTTCTGCTTAAATCTGCTTATGTAAGGATTAAAATTAAAATTAATTAAAAAATATTTGGTTTTGGAAGTGGAGAGCAGAAAAGGTAGGTTCCGAGAATCACAATGGTAATACCCCCTCCCCCAGGGAGCTTAATGTGGTCCTGCTTATAATCCAAATTAAAAAAAGAATATTTGTTCCAATTAAATCGTGGAAAACTGGAAAACATTTTAATCTCATTATTTAAATATAAAAGGAATTAGTTGATGTTTGCACTAATTTTCTGTTAGTATTTTTAAGTGGGGGAGGGGTCCTGAAATCCCAAAATCGGAAAATTGAGATTTTCCTTTTTTTTTGGAGGGGGGTGGATCAATAATTCATAAACAACTCATTTCTCAGTAAATAGCCCATTACAAGAACAAAAAGTTATTTAAACTCTACGTCGAATGATAAATCAATTTTTAAATTAAGTAAAATAATACTAATAAAATATAAATTTTAAAAATAGATTTCTTACCATAGATATATTTCAGATTTTTTCTTCAAATTATTTGTGTGTGTAATGATAAATTCTTTATGTATAAAATATCACTAGTTAAAATATAGTAAATTGCATGAATTTCTCGTTCCATCAAAATAATAATTTGAAGCAAATCTACAATTTCACTAACAAAATCGAATTCCAAATTTAATTAATCGAGTCGTTGCAGTTTTTAGTCATCACGTTTACATACCTTCCAATATAACTTTCTACGAATTGTCAACCTTAGACGGATTGGGTTCAAAGTTTGATACATATTAGATGCTACAACTCAGTACCAAATTTAGCTCTTTATAATCTATAGTTATCATGTTTACTTGCTTTCAAACTGACAGACATACTTTCTCTCCATATTTTTTTTTATAATTTAATCGAAATACACGAATTTGGTATGAAGACAACATACCTAATTTTATTCGTCTAGAGCTAACTTTTTTCAGTTATAGCTTTCACATTCTGATAGACAGAATGACAGACGAGAACAGTTCCAAAAATGTGTTTTATTCACTCTGGGTATTATTATTCATCAAAATCTCAAAATCGCATTTCTTGACGATCACAATATTTTCTTTTATTTGTATACTTCAGGGTCACGATGATCTGTGACATGGACTAGACTTTGGAACCGGAGGTTCGAGACCCGATTCCACTGAAGAATTGTTGTGTAAGTGGGTCTGAGGCACGCTAACTCCTTGGGTTCACACGTCCGCAAACCGATGTAGTGTGGAACTTTGGAGAGGGGGTGGCATCTCATGTGCCCCCCTCGTTATTTAGTCATGTTTCAAAATTACTAGATCCCTCACAAAATAACCCTACTGTTGCTTAACAACGGACATTAATATAACTAAACTAAGTCAACTCCGTTATGCAATTTTGGACAAAGCCGGAAATTCAAAATTTCTCCTTTGTATAGTAGCCGCTGGTAAAAGTTCGTAGCACAGCTGCAATTTATTAGGGATAGCCCTAATGTTGCTTTCAAATAGGACGTTAATATAACTAAACTTTTTTTTTATATTTCCTTAAGGGTAAAAAATAGGCATTCCTCAACAACTTTTGGCTTTCGCAAATTACTTGCAATTTTCGATTACTTTTTTGAAGACATCCAATTCATGATATACGCACTATAAAGATAAATATTTCAACTTTCAATAAAAAAATACAATTATTCTTAGTTAAAATTGGTATTTTTCTTTCAGTTGATTTCAGTAAAACTTGAAATATCATTTTTTTCATACTCGGAATTTTTTTGAATACAATTAATTAGCCATAAAAAATTGGAATGAATCTCCTATGTTAGCGGCTAACCATTAGCATACTTTCACGTCATTTCAAAAATGCTTCAAATGTTTTACTACTCCAGGAGTTTTAAGAATAGTTTCAATTTAATGCAGCGATATAAACAACAATCTTTTTATTGAAAAAAATTCGAAACTTCTCATTCTTTTTCTCTATTAAAGGCATGAATTCTCTGAATTCTATGCGCATTCGGGTGTAGAAAAGATGTTCATAAGAAAGCATCTTTTAACAAGAAAGACTTTACTTTAGAAAAATTACATATGTTTTTCAATCTTTAGGTAATATCTTTTTCCACCCTTTTATGTTATTAATCCTAGGATAAAATAAATAAATATAGCTCTGAGATTTTTTAGCATTCTTTCTGTTATATAATATGTTAGCATTTATCTTACCAAATCTTGATAACTATTAGGTACTTGCATGTATTTTGATTGTTTTTCACTTTAAAAAGACATTTATTGAGAATACGATAAATATCAATATACATTATATACCAATATACATCAATCAAAATACATACAACATATATCAATCAAAATATATACAATATATATCAATCAAAATATATACAATATATATGAATCAAAATAAATACAATATATATCAATCAAAATCTATACAATAAAGACAATAAATACAATCAAAACATTTTCCATCATTTGCTACAACTTTTTCCCATTCTTAATATTGATTTTCCTTGATTTTTTTTTCTTTGTCCCCCAGGCCGGACATTAAAATCACCTCTCTGAAATTACTGAAACTAAAACTGAGAATTGGAATATGACGGATCAGCATCGCCGTAAGTTTCTAAAAGTTTTTGATGTGCTTTGGCAGCAGAATTTTTCAAATCAAGCACACACAAAACAGTAATGAATCTCAAAAATTGAATTTGGAGCGCACCATTGATTGGGATACGCTGAATAACTCAATAATACTAAAGAGAAAACGTTCAAAATGATACCAATAATGTAATAGTAAATTGATAAAACCCAAAAAACGGTTGTTTACATAAATATTTTGCATATTTAACAATAGAGGTTTCTGATTAAAATAAATGCAAGTACCTAATGTATTCAGGGAAACTAAAGCCAAACCAATGAAGAGACCTCATAAATTCCTTTCTTTCTAGTACTAACCCAGAAATGTATAACCCTTAGCACTCCTTTTAGGCATCATTCAAGGCAGTGCATTATTTTTTCGTTTTACTTCATTGTTTTCATAAATTTTGACTGGTAAAAATACTTCAGAGTAGTAAAAGTATGTAGATTAATTTTCCGAGAGAAAATCCAGCTTTAAAAAATCCATACATATTAATTTTTCGAAGCAATAAACGAATTTTTCTTATTCGGAAAATATTTATGCATCAAATTATTTTTCGGAGTACTAAGGGTTAAGACGAGCTGGTCATCTTGAAAATTGTGTCATTTGCCAGTGCATTTGTTAAGACGAGCTGGTCATCTTGAAAATTGTGTCATTTGGCAGTGCATTTGGATTACAACATCTGTAAAAAAAGGTTGAAAGTCACAAGAGATTTATAGCCAGGGAAATTGGTTGTTTTTATATCTCAGAAGAAAGACAACATCCTCTTTTTCTATCCAGAAACTAGTCTTCTGCTGGAAAAGAATACATACAAAGTGACAACTGATATAAAATTTGTTTTTATGGAGGAGGCTGAAATCATCATCATTATATATACAATGTGATTTAGATAAATTGAGCCTGTTTTTTAATTCCAATTCAGTGGTAATTGTTTTTTTTTTGTAATGGTTTATTTTCATTTTCTTGTTCATTAGTTAAATGCTTCCATAATTAATTCCTCAGAGATTCTTATGAAATTAGGCCATTATTTCATTTGAGAATTGAACTGCTGCACGATATATGTAATCAGAATAGCAATTAAATATTGCTCACTTTCTGAAACATTTAAAATTTATGTTCCAGTTATTGTCAGTAAATTAATGAAAATTATTACAAATTTCAATTGTGAATATCATTACTGCATTCCTTAAAATTAGTTGTTTCTATAAAGTAAAATATAAAAAATATTCATCTTTTCTTACTGTACGTATTTTTTAGACAATTTTTTAATTCAAATTTTTGGTAAATTGAGTTTTTATTGTGGTCTCTTTAGCTTCCAATTAGTCAACATTCACTGCCTGTCTTTATTTTACGATGTTTTTGCTTCATTAAATATTTTCCAACAAAAACCAATTTTTTTCTAATATCAAAGAAAGAGAAAAAAGAGAACTTTTCTTTTCCAAATGAGATATAAGAGCATTATTTCCGTTTGAATGTTGTTGACAAAATAATAATGAACCAAATTTCGCAAATGTAGGTGTGTTTTTTTCTAACGATATTATTATTTTTCTTTGTCTGCTTTTCTTATCTTTAATTTGTATTGCTTTTTATAATGCGATTCAACTCTTTTTCAGATCATTAAAAAACTGAATTATTTTAAACTGAAAAAGGGGACTTACTTATTTTCATAAATCATATTTGATACATTGTAACAGCAAATATTTTAAAGAAATTGTATTTATCTAATGAAGATAGGCTCGTTTTAGAAAATTGATTATTAGTATCCTAAAATTACATCCTTATAATTTTATAACTTTATGCTATATTTAAAAATATGACTTTATATGTATTTTGAAAGAATTTTCACACAAAAAAATAATAAAGATAGCATTTAAATCTTTTTATTAATTATTTTTACTAATTATGCTTTATGTATTTCATCTTATGCTGTTACGTAATTCTAAAAAATATTTTATAATTTAAAAATGTCCAGTTTTATAATTAATGAATAATTATACTATATTGAAATGTATATACCAGTTACTTAATTTATTTGTACTTTTGTTGGAAAGTAATGTTGAATTATTTGAATTTTATATGAGATAATCTGAAACCATTTTTCGTTTCACCATTTGTAACAGTGTTTACTATGAGTGTTAATATAATAAATGTTTTTTTTCTTCAAACTGTCATTATATTTTGTATTTAAAAACTGATTATAATGGGATTAAATTAAAATAAAATCTTAAAAAGTATCTGGTTTTGGAAGTTGAAGAGAGAAACACGTTTCGATACCAGCCTTGAACAAGCCCTATGGTATTCACATTGACTAATTTCGATCTGCCAGCGTTTCCTTTGGGGGAATGTTGCACTCTTGGTAACACAAGCAAAATGCTCTCAGCCATTGCCCCTTTCTTCATAAAACGACAAAAAGTAAAAATTTCTATTTATACATAACAAATGGTCCTGGGACCACGGTGGCCTGGTAGTAAGATCTCGGCTTCGGAACCAGAGGAGTTCAGTTTCGAGACCCGATTCCATCGAAGAATCCTAGTGTATGTGGGTCTGATGCACGCTAAATCCATCTGAGCCAAACGCACTCCTTCTGGTGTGGTGTGGCAGTTTGGAAATGGAGATGCCAGCTCAGGTCTCGTCCTCTTGGTCTGACCACAAGATCCGTCTCCATATAGCCCTAAAGTAGCTTTAAAAAGGAACTTTGATGCAACTTAACCAATGGTCCTTTACATTGTCATATACTTCGATTGTCCTATGGATCCTTCTTTCCTTTTCATCGTAACACTGATAATTATTTGCATATTTTTAATTCAGTATCCTTTCATAAATTCGCTTTTCCGGTTTGGAGGGCAGTTGTATTTTGTCTGAACCCTTAAAACTCTTTATCTTCTCCATATGCTAGCAAGGCATTTGTAATGTAAAATCAGAAATAATAGTGTCTTTGTCTTATGCATACAAACCTGTATTGGTGTGAAGTGGAAGTTTGAAGAGTGGAAATAACCAAATAAAAATGATGTGTGTGTTTTTCGTCATCTAATCTACGTTCTAAAGTACGTTTTGCAGCACTACAAAATAACCTCCATCAAGTTTCACAATACGAATATAATATAGCATAATACAATAGTGTAACAGAGAATAATTAAACATATTAATTACAATCAGACTGCACATAACCAACAAATTTGTGAAATATGATTTTCAAAATGTTTTAATCACTTATACGCATATAAGTGAGCAAGTTGATTAAAGATCTATTTTGTCTATGTCCTTGTGCTAATACGCAGAGGAATTTTGAATTATGTCTACGTCATGAAGTTTTTACTCTCCATTATTATTCTGATGCATTCTGATGATGATTATGTGTGTCCCGAAAATGGCGTTACACCGGTGAAAAGCTCATAATTAAAATTTTAAAAAATAGAATTTAAATAGCTATCAAAAGACTCGCTATTCAAAAATAACTTTCATATGCATATGTACATGATGTAAAAGAAGCTGAAGGTAGTCTCCATTTTTATATAACAACTTTGAAAAGGGAATAGAACTATTAATTTTTTTATTAAAACGATTGTATAAATAGCAAAAAATGCTAAAATAGTTATGATAAATACTTTTTATAAATTGTATTTTATAAAATATATATTGTATTATATATCATTATTTGATTCCAATTTAATCAAAGCATTTATTATAAATGATAATTACAAGTGTATAGAAAGTGTAGTCTACTTAACCTAGCCACCTGCAAAACGTTGTTGTTTCTTATGGCACTTGATATTGAATAAGCCCGCTGTTACGAAGACAGCGATTTAAGCCGATAGGGAGCGTCTTATATTTTAGTGGAGGCAACTAGGGTCCAGAGTACGACTTTGCAACTCACGCATCACTCATTCGCTTGCACAAACCCTTTTTACAGGAGGACGCGTTCACATATCTCACAGGTAGAACAGAGGAAGGACAACCATGCCCGAACCAGGACTCGAATCCAGGACGCCCAGATCAAGGGGAAAACGCGCTACCCCTATGACAGAAAGCCGGCTCTTGCAAAGCAAAAGTAAGAGAATTTAAACTTTATCCTTCAGAAAAGACTTCGTTTTCAGAACATTCACATCAAGTCATCGAGATTTTCACTTGATTTTCAATTTAGTCTTTTATATAAATGATTATGCTTCCTTAGTAAAAGAGTTACATATTTTTAAATTGTAAAATCTAAACAATTTGATGGAACTGAAAGATATGGTACACCAGCCTGTGAATAAAATTCTTCCTGATATGCTAAGAGCTACTGTTGAGAATGCAATAATCCGATTTAATTTGCTTTCAAAAAATGATGGACACCACATTTAGCATGCTTTGTAACACGTTTTAGAAACGATTAAACACGTCCTATTTTACTTAACAATATTGCATTAAGCGCCATTTTCCCTTGGTTGCGTTTTTTTTTTTTTCGGAAAAGAAATTCCCATGACCAATTTAAACCATAACCAAATTTGATAAGATTTGGTCCATTAGTTTTCCTTTTATGACGATTTCAAAGTGGAACTTGAATTTTAAACACCCTTATATTACAGTGGAACTAAGATGGCCTTACAAATTTTTTCTTAGATTTCAGTTTGGTAATAGTGAGGAAAATTTGTCTTTTAGGTTCAACAACAATATTATAAAATTTGGTGGCAATATTACATTATCTTGAGATGCCGCAAAAAACTAAAAATTTGTTTAAAAAAAATTTTTAAATGGAAGTTTTTTTAAAGAGCCTTTAAACATTTTTCTTACATTTTATTTTGACAATAATGAGGAAAAAATGCATTTTACATTCAAAAACAACACTTAAAAATTTGATTGCAATATTGTATTATCGTGAGATGCCGCAAAGAGCTTGAAAAATTTTTTAATTTAAAAAAGAGAAATTTTTAAAAAGAGCCTATAAAAAATTTCTTAGATTTTTGGAAATAGTGGTGAAAAATTAGCTTTTAGGTTCAAAACAAATTTTAAAAAATTACTTCAAAATGCTGAAAAGAGCTGAAAGTTTGTAAAAAAAAAAAAATTGAAAAACGATAAACTTTGATAAAAATATTTTTATGAATTTTTCGTTCATATAATATTAGAAAAGACGATTTTAAATACATATATGAGCAGTATAATTAGTAAGGTTTATTAATTACAAAGTATAATAATAAAAAATATTTTTATGTTTAATTTTGTATTTCTTGTTTCTGCAACCTTAATGATTACAAATGTTGCAGTTGGAAAATGTTTGTTTCTTCTTCATCGCAACATTAAACAGTTTTTTTAATAAAATTTTGGCAATTTGACATCTGACTCAATTTATGTTCTTATGTATCCTTCTCCTCCGGTTGAATCACTGACATTTTTGAGCCGATTCGGCCACTAGTCTCAGAATACTTTCTATTGCTTGCATGTGGCAAGAAAGCTAGGGGAAGACGATACGGCGTTCCTTATACAACTCGGATCAGCTTCAGTTGCCTTCTGTATAAAGTTTTAACTTAATATTAAACCGAACTGGCCCTTGATAGTTTTATCGCTTCTTGTCTATTTGATGGATTTGATTTGCTTACCTCGTTAGATAAAGAGCACTGTTCTTCATCATTGTTATTGTCACCAGTATTAGTATTTTTGTTATGCACTAGTATTTTTGTCCACTCTTAATTAAACTTAATTATTTTCTGTAGTTATTTACTCTTTTCCGCTTCTTTCTTCCTTAAATCGCTTGTGGTAGCAATATCAATATTACCTGCAACCATTTTCTTATTAGAGCATTGACGTTTAGAATATTTTATTCCATAGCTGGGAGTTTTTTCAAATCAAGTCAGTAATACTGAATAAAAGTCTAGCTTCTTCTCTAAAAACTGTGAGGTTTAAATTAAACTTATTAGAACAATTTATTGTTTTAGACTTTATCATGCATATACATGAATTTACTAAACTTTTATCATTTATGACATTCTTTTGCTAGAAGTAACAGGAAAAGAAACTCTTGTCTATATATGTTCTATTATGGAAACTAAGTTGTCCCTTACTTCACTTATAGAAGGATCCTTCCCTGAAGCAATTTTGAGGTTATCTATACTTATAATAAAGCTCAGTGTGTGTGTGTGTGTGTGTGTGTGTGTGTGTGTGTGTGTGTGTGT
>JAPMOQ010050464.1:657781-669689 GCA_026543055.1 Argiope trifasciata
GTGTGTGTGTGTGTGTGTGTGTGTGTGTGTGTGTGTGTGTGTGTGTGTGTGTGTGTGTGTGTGTGTGTGTGTGTGTGTGTTGGCGCTCAACAGACCAGACCGTTGGACCTACAGCTACCAAATTTGGTACATGTATACTTTGGAAGTCGGGAATGTCCACCTCGGAGCCTTTTTTTTTTCGAATTTTTTATTGGAATTTGAATAAATTAAAAATTAAGCGAAATTTTGAGGTTGTTCGGCTTTAACCTCCAAAAATACTATCGCACAAACATGATTTTTACATCAGGTTAAAAAATTTTAAAAATTAGCATTCTAGTGGTATTAGTATTTTAAAATATAACTTAAGATTCTATTTTTAACTAATTTTTAAAGAAATATTTTAACCATATTTTCGACAATATATTTCGGACAAAACAAAATTTAATCTGCACGAGCACGTCATGGGGAAAAAAAATTAGGTTTTATCAGCGTGTTGCCATCATATTGACGGAAGCTCAAATTTTTTAAAAAATCAACTATTACTGCAAATTAAATCTTAAAAAAATGTATTTTTCAACACGTGACTGGATAAAATAAAATAAATATTAAATGTGATAGTTTCTTTAAAAAAATACTAATCAAAGGAATCTATGATCGTTTGCAATATCTATATCATTAATTCCATAAATCCGCTTTATTTCTACAGGATTGAATTTATACAGGATATGCATTGAAATTCCGGTCCAATGACCAATTTATAAAATAATAGTAATAGGCATACATATTGTTTAGTAATTTGATCTAAATGAAGTAAATAATTACATTTTATGTAGCTTGAGTCAAAAAATGCATTGATGAACAATGAGTTTAAAATTTCTTTATACTTTGCTCTGTGAGCCATATATTACAAACTATTTTTATTAATATTTTAACTACAACTTGCTGCATCAATGCATTTTCTAAATCATTAAAACTAACTCATTCATAAAAATAAAAAATATCATTATGAAAACGTGTTCTTTTAGAACTTTCCGTGCATCATCTTAAAGAAAATATCAATTTCAGGTCAATCAATTCCCGGAATTACTTCAAGGCTGATAAACAAATGAACATGTGTTTGCGTATATGAATGAATGCGCGCGTGTGTGATAGGGCACTTCACACCAAACCGTATGATCTAGAGCTACCACACTAGTTGTTTACATAATTATTTTGGAGAATGAAAAAGTATACCATAACGGAGTTATTTCTAAAATTTTAATCATTTAAAAATTAAGCTAACATTTGGAAATTTTCTGCGATACTTTCCAAAAATATTACAGCACTAAACTGTTTTTTAAATCCTCTTAAAAATGATTTTTTTTCATTCATAACAATGTTTTAACCTATAAACTAAGTTTCTATTTTTAATGATTTTTTAAAAAAATATTGTAACTGTATTTTTCAATGATTACTCACAAAATGAAAGTAGAATTTAACCGGCAAGAGCACGTTAACAGGGTACCAGTCCTTTGCTGTAACTTTTACAAACACTCAAATGAAATGATTAAATTAACTCTTATTGAAAATTAAACCGAGGAAAGTGTGATGCTCTGATCATGTTGAAATGGCAGCGTAATGTTATGGAATAAATATAAAAAGTGATATTTTCCACATAATTCCACAACAGCCGATTGCAAATCAAAAAGATATATAGTGCAGTGAACAAATAATCACAAGGCTTCTATAATAATACGAGTTACGTGACTATCGGAGTTTGAAGTTTAAATCTATTTGTCTGATAAGTTATAAAGAGAGCAAGGCACACAAGTATTTAATTGAAAATTTTAGAACGCATTACTCATGGCGAACCAGCTGGTCGCCAAAGGCGGCTAGTATCTAATATAATTGTAGCACTTGATTCGTCAGTAGTGTGTTGGACTTCAAGCAAATCACTAAATATCCAAAAAAAATAGAACACTCCGATATTTATCTTGTCTTCACTAATTTAGACTGAGCCATTTTTACTCACTGCAAAGCATACAAGCACATACTAAAAAATCAGTTACTTTAATCAGTTGCACAAAATACGGAGGGGAGATGCCAACTCAACTGAACTCTGCAAAGCAATTGATTTGATAACAACTCTGGCCTTATCATCGGACGCAGACAAATATCCCTTTTAGCTCAATATCAAACGCTCTGATGACAACTCAGTGTTATTCCAGTGCAATAGTAAAGCCGTTTTTATATTTTTATTCATATCGCAATGCCTAATAAAAGACTTTTATTTCGTAATCGTACAACGCAAAATTCCTTAAAAAGTTGCAAAAAATGTGTTTTTATGAAACTTTACCGTCCTTGCGGCACCTCAAGACCAATATTTTTCATATTTATAATTTACTTTATATACACCAAAAATTTTTTCCCCACTTTTTCAAATTAAAATTCAAAAATTGTTTTTTTTTTTCGCTTCATTCTACTGTGCATTCCTCTGTGCTTGTATCAAATTCAATTTTTAGGGTCTAGATTTAATCGGAAATTTATAGTTTATATGCTTTTGAAAAACTATATGAAGAAGCTTTAAACCTTCTTCTTTTGTATAAAAATATGAAATATGTATTCTGTATTTAGACTAATAAATCAAATATGTTAGTTTTTATTTTCTCAGTATGATTTAATATGCAAAATCTTTAGTATAATTTATGTACTAACCTAAATGGGAAGCAATCAGCGTTTTTTCAGATCAGCATTTTATATTTCAAGTAATAAGTATAATTCGGCTTATTTTGCACATTCTTTGATGTCAATAATTTTTCTAATTATTTATCAATTTATTTAAGACAAATAAAACAGTTAGGAAACTAATAAGGAGCATAGTTTTAAAAAAATAATAAGTCTAAAATATCTGAAATGAAACTGTAATGTTAGAATGATACCGAAAGACAGAAAATGATTGATCAGAAAATGGAGAACAGAAAAATTCAAAGAAACACAGAAAAATATTTAGTAAATTAAACTTATAATATTTTTTCACTAGTTGCTCTCTGCAAGATACATAGTATTTAATGGTGCGTTGTAAATTTAGAAATCTTCCATTGACTAAGCATAACATAACAGCCAATAATAATTACCTTTTCTTTCAAGAGTAACCATTTTTTAACATTTTTAGTCACAAAAGGCTAAATGAAAATATCTTTAATAATTTAAAACTATTGCCATATAAAGGATCATGAAACTGTCTGATTCTCGCTAGATATGATCGAAAAATCATAAGAAATGAAAATAATGCAAATTACGGACTTAAAGATATTTCCGACGTAAGTGTTTTGAAATTAGAACTATGATTAACCAAAATGAATTCGAAAGAAAGTTTCAGCTTCTTTTAATCTTAAAAAAAAAAAAAAACATTTCACTTCTGCATTTCAAGAAGAGTTCCATCAAGAAGCTCTTTCTTGCCAAATTGATGTGTCACACCCAGATGACTCGAATTCGAATTTATTTCAAAAGTAATTGGTCTCTCCTTGACAGGCCTTTTCAAATTTGAACCATGGCGAAAAGATGGCTAAATTTTTTGACAAATTGTCATCTGAGCAACACGCGTCGCCAGATTTTTTCGATTTGAGATTGGGAAACTATCGGGATAAGGCTACACCGTAAATCTCGTTCAGCATTGGTCTCTTCATTCCCTCTTCCCTAGGGCCTACTACCAAATTCGATTTTCCCAGAAAAATTGAATAAAAAAATCGATAGTGAAACTCGCTGTTGTACCTCGAGGAAGACATATTCTCAGTTCAACTCAAATAATCTGGACATTTCACTTCAAACCTTTAAGCCTGCCATCGATGGAAGGAAGAGGCGGGGGGGGGGATCATCAATACAATCTGTGTTATTTAAAGAACAACGATTTTCAGATGTAATTTATTATTAACATATGCAGAGTGAAGTTTAGTCGTATGGAAATTACATTGTTTATGCTCGTTACTAGGTTGGAGTCATGTTCACATTCTTTAAGAAATGACACTATTCGTGATCTAATATATAAAAAAGAATTTTTGCTTGTTCGTATTGTATGTGCTGCTGCTGTAACGTTCATCCGATTGCGATCAAACCTGGAAACTTATTGCTTGCACTTACGCGAAGATTATAGGCATAGTACAATTATTGTATCTCAAATCAAAAAATAGAATATATATTATTTACTCTTGTCCTTTATGTATCATTCAATTTCAAACAATGTATTCGCTGTCGACAAGTAAATAAATATCATTATTTCCATAATTTCAAATTAAAAAGAAAACGAATTCAAATGTCAAACGATATTTCCAAAATTATTTCTTCTGAGGCAGCAAAGAGGTGGGTACCAGCTAATTTACCATGAAATGTTTCGTAAAAATCAACTACTTATTTGTAACGTTACACTTCCATCATATGCTTTGTCGATAAATTTTTTACATCAACAAATCTCATATATTCTATTTTCATGCATTTTCATTTCTATCATGTTTGACATTGATTTGAGCTCTCTTTTTCATGGTCCAGAACTCTGAAATCTTATTCTGTTACGTAATTTTGATGATATTACATTATCTTAATAGTGTTAGATGATAATTAATTGCTTATTAACATTTTAATTAAGTTTTTAAATTGATATGCTTTTATATTTTATTGATGTTGTTTGGTTTTTGTAGCTTGGTTTGATTCCATTTTGCTAGAATTCTTGTTTAGATTTTTTTTTTAAATTTGAAATAAGATTTCGCCTGTCTATATAAATAAAAATGAATAATTGTCTGTATGTCTCCTATGCGCTTCCGTGCCGCTTTCTGATTGTTATAAAACTTTGAATACTCATTACTTGCACTTCTGGTATGGTTATAGGCATAGTAAAATTGTTATTATATAAAAATGAATTTTTTTGTTCGTATCCAATGCGTTGCCGCTCTGTTCAACCGATCACGATAAGACTTGGTAAAACCTATTGATTGCACTTCCTCGAAGGTTATGTTTTAAAATTGATAATTGACACAAGTCAAATAGTAAATGGCAAACAGCACATCCCGTTCCTAATTGATCACACATATATCAAACAAAATAAAATTATTGTGATTGGTGTCTGTCAATGTAAGGGAAATGAAATCAAAAATATTTTGAGAAAGCGCTAATATTTTTCTTCTCATTAAATGAATAATCTTCTATCCGGGATGATGTCATTCAGTGTAGTCACTATTTCGTCTTCAGCAAACCGCACATATTATTCATAGTTGATGACACATACAAAATAAAATTATTATTATCGATGCCGATTAAGGTAAGTTTTATATAAAGGAAATTTTCCACTGCACAAAAGTAATTTTGCTATTTATTAAATGAATATACAAACGATAATTCGAGTATACAAATGTATACCGTAATGATTGCTTCGACAAAAAATATGTTCCCAAATGTTCGTCACGTCATAGATCTAACAGTGACGCATCTAGTAATTACCCTAATCGAGCTTCATATACAAACGAGCAGCTACAAGAGAGCAACTAAGCAAATTGTTTACAAATTGAAAATTCACGTGTTTCAGTCTCAATATCAACATATGGCGAGAAACAATAGAATATGTTTACATGCTATCTGATCGCGAGTGTCAGAATCAAAAAATCAATATGAGGCAAGAAGCGTGCCAACCATCCTTAAAGGAACGTCAATTGAAGAAGATGTGCTCACTCCACGCTTTCCCAATAATCCCCCAAAGATTCCTTTTGATTTCAAACGATTGCAGTTCTCCATTCGACGCATTCTCGATGACCATCAACAAGGCACAAGGGCAATCGCTTCAAGTGTGCGGACTGAATCTAAAAAAATCCATGGTTTTCAGATAACCAGTTATGTACTGAATGCTACGTATCTGACAGTCAAGAAATTTGTTTCTGCTGAAGATGGAAAAACAAAAAAGAATATTGTCAACCCTAAAGCTCTTGAATAATAAAGTTTAAAAAAAGAATAAATATTATTTATTTATAATTCTCCTTCATATATCATTCAATTTCAATTTCAATGAATGTATTCATTTACGATACGAAAATAAAAGTTATTCTTTCTATCATTCTTAATTAAACAAGACAGTTCCCTTAAATTTCAAACGATATTTCCAAAATCATTTCTTCTGCGCCAGCAACGCGCCGGGTACCAGGTAGTTTTTGTATAATTTATTATCTTTGATTTAATAATACTATTCTTATCTTCAAAACCTCGATTTTTCTCAGTTTTCTCGATTTTACTTACGATTTTTTGGGCCACGAGGGGTCAATATTTTGGACGAAATTCAGATCCCTCAGAAAAAATCCCTGGCTTGAATCTCTGCCTGAGGGAGACCCTTGAAAAAATCTACATTCTTCTTTTTTTTTCTTTCTTTTTGGTTCAATTTTTTGCATTTAAACAACGTTTATTTCTTATCCTGTTTAAAAGAATACTTTAATATATTGTATTTAAAGGAATTTTAGCAGAAATTAATTTTTGTTTGTTAAAAACAAAGTTGTTTTGAAACAAAAAAAGTCCACGGTTTTCTAAGAGATAAAGTATGGATTTAAAGTAATTGGAAAAATTGACTATTGAATAAAAACAAAGAGACCCAAGACTTTTTATAAGATCATAAGATTAAATATTCATGTTCACTGAAAATTTGACTCTTCTAAAAAGCAAATTTTATTTTCAATAATTAAAGAACATTTTTTCCTTTTTTCCTTTTTCAATATTTTCTTGAAATTCCATTCCTTTTTGAAAACGTCATCAATGAAAATCCACAGTCAGGACTTTTTGAAATATTTTTTATATTCAGTAAAGAGTAGAAACTATAAACGGAAATCAATACACAGATATTTCAAGAAGATTGCTGATGATTTAATATATTCATTTAACGTGTTAATTAGAACAAGAAATTTCTTACTTAGGCAGATTTATTAATCTACAACAATTCTATCTTTGGAGGTCTGTTTTGTAATTACATAAGAAATATATACGCGTATATACACAGGGTAAATACAATGTCTTTCGTTGATTATAAAAAAATCTATTGGGTGAAAATTATTATGATGAGATAAATGTTTCTTAGATTATATTGTAAGGAGTGTTCAAAAGTTTTCAACAAAAACACACACTTCAGTAGATGTCAACTTATGCTATATATTGCCAAGTATTCTGTGGTAATACACAAAATGCCTTTTATTCTGGAATTCAGTTTATCAACATCACTACTTGGTGTAGCAAAGCTTTCATAGAGTCCGAAATGATAAAAATTCATTAATACAAATAGAATGCTTTTCATATCATTGTTTCGCATTTTTTTACATCAGAAGAATTCTGCTCTTGACAATACAGAAATGCACAGTGAGACTTAATTCTTCATTTTCTCAAAAAAAAAAACAAAAAAAAAAAAACAAAAAAAAAAACGTTCTGCTTTATTTTTTGTCCTATTCCTATTCGAATTCAACAAGGGGCACCTTGAAATGAATATGAGAAACTTCAATGATGGCGGTTGGTTCTCTCAACCCTAGAGGGTGCACGAAAAGGGGGGGAGGTCTGACTCCTCCCATTGATGATGGAACGTACTTCCTTAGGGAAGGGTAATTACCTTAGCCTGTGGACTTTAGGACTCAACCACAGTTCTCGCTAGTGTTGCTGTTGCAGTGGTCCAGCCATTCAGTTATTTTAACCGTGTGGCTTCTCACAGGTCGGAGAGTCATTAATATGCCTATTCATATTCGGAAGAAACATACTTCTCTTAAAAATTTATCCTTGATTCACTTTTGATGTTGGAAGGTCACCATCTGTTGCACACAAAAAAAATTATGATAAAAAATGTCCAATAATAATTACATTATTACATTCAACTGTTATATTGTAATAATTTCTTACAATCAGGGCAAGACTTTGACCTCATAATGTATAGTATTAGTTTTTGTTTTTTTCCTTATGATTAAAATTTTCGTGTCTTGGCTAGTTTCAAAAATTCATTAATGAAACGAATTCCTTCAGATGAAAAAAGTGCAAGTTTTCTGTTACAAAAGTTAGAATGAATATTAAGGGTTTTTTAGTTTACAGATGGAATAAAAAAAACTCTGTTTATGAAAATTCAATACTATGTATACAAAATAAGAGATAAAATGAGCAGTAATAAATATGAATGCAACTCATCTAGGGAAGTTTTCATAATGAGTCATAATATTTACATTTGTTAAAAGTTTGGCATTAGCCTCCGTTATCAATAATATTATTGAGAATGTTGCTATTCATAGTTGAAATATAATAGTAGCTAAAACTTTATAAGAGGAAAATATGGATTTCATGATGAAATTCTGATTTATTATGTCAGCGTTATATGCTTATTATATGAATGTAACAATTCCAAACATAGAATCGGCTTTGATAAATTATTCCAAAGATGGTTGTTTGCAATTTATGTTGTAATCAAAGGCGCAGGTCCAGCATAAACATTGTATTCACATAACTTTTCTCTAATCTTGATATTATACTGTTTTGTTAACGTTGTACACATCGAAGACAATTTTTATCATTGGGAATATGCTACGTTTTTCCTGCTTAGAATAAGTTCTTGTGGACTTTCATATTCAGTATTTATGGTTAATTTTTAATTAATGAATAGAATTATTTTTCGGAAAATCGTTCAAAGAAAACTTAACTAATATCAGGAACCAAAACAGTGGATATTCATATTTATTCATATCTTTATTAGTGCGAGCTATTTTATAAATAATTTCGACAAATGGAATTTTCAAAACTAAATTTTTAATTATTTATTTGAGAATGCGCATAAAGGAAAATTATAATAAATATGTATTAAATGAGTATAAATTAAAGAAAATAGGCAAATTAAAGAATAATGAGTCATAAATTAAACATCAAAAATGTAAACATATATCAGAGAAAAAAAAAGGATCAATAAATGAAAAAAACATACCAATAATTCATGAATTTGAAATCTGAAAGTATTAAAAATATGTAAAATCGCATTCAAAATATTATCTTTAGAATATTGATTAAAATTAGCAATATCCATTATTTTATCGTAAGTAATTAAATATTTTATTAGTATATCAAATAGTTTTTTTTTAATTTATATCTGTCCAAGATTTCTCTGTATAACGTACCATGATATTTTAAATCGTTTTGTTTTAATAATAGACAGATAGTTACAATAATCAAAAATTAAAATTATTCTTTTAATTTCAAAAATTAATCTTTTTTCTTTCTTTCATTTTTGAGAAATTTTGAAGAAAAGGCTCAATTTTTTATTTTTCTTAAAAATCAAGGAATTCTATTAGTTTCGATTGTAGTGACGGTCCCTTTTGTTTAAATCTCTTTAAAAAAATATGAAAGACTCTAAAAGATATTAAAAACATCCTAGAGTTTTCTTTGAATTTTTATGACGTTACAGATTCTAACAATTCATTTAAAAAAAAACCCGTATTTACATATTTTAGTATTTTGTATAGTAAAATTCAAATCTATTAATCCCAGTGTAACGAATTGTAAAAGTTATTTATCTTTGAGATGAATAAACAAGAACTTAGAAATCCAATAACCTTTCATTTAAAGTTCTTACGGAAGACTGAAAGATTAGTTTCTATATTTCAACTCATTCGGCAGAAAAGAAATGGATAGAGATGAAACAAATCCTATCAGTGTCATTTATTGAATCGAAACATTACAAATTTACCGAGAGGTAATCATCTCTAGCAAAAATTTCCCCTTTTTTTCTTGTGTCAACGAAATCCAGACTTCTGTTTTGTTTTTAGAAGCGAACTACTAGCAATCGATGAGAGTCTTAAGACTACTCTATACGAAAATAATTATAAGAATTTTTGGATCCTTACTGATAGCCGCAGCTCAATGGAACACTTTAACAATTAGACTTCTGTTGGAAATTAAGCAAGTTTGTCTATTGTTCAGAAGTTGAAGCTGATTTCACTCCAACTTGATATTTATTTCCAATGGATCCCATCTCATGTGAATCTGTTGGGTAACGAAATAGCAGACAGGCTTGCAAAAAAAGAAAGCAGCCCAGCGACTCCATCTTCTGCTGAGCTCACATACTCAGAGCTCTTCTCTCAAGGCGGAATCCCTAAATAAGAATTGGATGACTGTCCCTACTCATGATTTCTGTAGGATAAATAGGGTAAATAATTCTTCCTGGAGATAGAAGAACCAACAGTTGCCAGTCGTGCCTTGGCAGTGGTCACCTTAAATCTCTTTTCTTTTCTCAGTGTGAAAAATCTTACCCTCTAAGCCCGAAATGGCACCAACATCAGGCGTCTGCTGAACATATTCTAGACTGTTTAGGACGTCTTTGGGGGAAAATACATTTCTCTCCTTTCCTCGTTTTTTGGCTTTCTTTTTGTCAATGGAATTTTGGATTTGGTCTGACTATGTCATGCCATGGAGATTTGCAACAACAGCAAAAATTTCCTTTCCTTTCACACCAAGCTTGAATGAGCTTTTCATTATCAAACTAGAGGTTCGAAATATCAATTATTTCAGTCAGAAAATTAACGAATAATTAGAACAAAGATGTACAGCAATTCAACACAACAAATTGATTTCTTTGATCACCAAAAAATGTATCCTAGATTTTTCTTATAATTTTATGTTGATGGATTTTCGACATAGATTGAGTTTCTTTTCAAATTGGGGAAATAATAGCTTTCTTATTTTTAATTATTTCGGATAGTTTGCTTCAGTATGAAAATATGAATCGCAATAATCATAAATATTAAAATATATATTTACAGATATTTTAGAAAAACTGAATTAAATTAATCATGTTAGGTAATGATTGAACAAACACAGCAGTACTTAACTCAACGACGATTCAGCACTGAAGAGTTAATGTCGGTGCTTTTAGGCTTGTAATACTAACCGCCTGTCGTCAAGGTCAGGGGCTAAACAGGCAGAAAAACTCAAGGTCAGGAAATTCGATAAAAAATTGTATTAGACTATTTACTATATAAATAAATTTGTTTGAAAGATTTAAAAAAATAATTTGAATTATAAAATAGCCATAGTTTGCTACAAACGAAAAAGATACAATAGATATATTGCATGAAAGAATATTTTTAAGAAATCATTGTGAAAATTACAGCTGAAGTTATTAATTGAATGAATTAATTTAGATAATGATTGAACAAACACAGCAGAGTATAAATCAATGACAATTCAGGTCTGAAAGATTAAAGTCGATATTTTGAAGAAATCATTGTGGAAACCAAAGTTGGAGTTATTAACTGAATGAATTAGTTAATGATGGACAAACACAGCAATGCATAACTCATCTACAATTCAGCAATAAAGGATTGATATTGGTGTTTGTAAACTTCTAATATTAACCTCCTTTCATCAAGGTTGGTAACTAAATAGGCAGCAAAATTAAAGGCAGACCTCAGAAAGTTCGATTTAAAAAATTTATTAGACTGTTTATAAAACGAATCAGTTCGTTTGAAATAAAAATATTTTGAGTTATAAAATATTGGGAATACATTATTTATATAATAAATAGTCTAATACAATTTTTTATCGAATTCCCTGAGATCTGCCTTGAGTTTTCCTGCTTATTTAGCCACTGACCTTGCATTGAGCATTGAGTTATTAAAATCATTTATCAAAGCATAAGTAATTGCTTTTTATAATAAATTAGAGAATTAATTATTAATTCATCGAATGATTGTATTATGATCCATTTAAAATAATAATTCTTCATGTAATACCTGTTTGAAGCTCATTTATTTTTATTTTTTCATAGTAATTAAACTCTTATATTTGTATATAAAGAATTCATTAATTAAAATTTATATTTAATTTTTAAAGAATTTAATTATTACAGTTACTTATATTATACATACATACATACATACATACATACATACATACATACATACATACATACATA